>VDFB02100742.1:0-21596 GCA_007258455.2 Sequoia sempervirens | reverse complement strand
GTAATGCCTCGAGCCACTCCCATGGTTCATCCAATTTAGCAGAAGGAAGGATTCCATCCTTACCCAACTGATCCTTGCCATATCCTAGAATAGTCCTTGACTTCTGCAGCAGGAGGTCTATGTCATTCTTATCCTGAGACAAGATGCTCTCTAACAGCTCCTTTCCCCGGACTGCATCCTTGCCCACAGACAAGATTTCCTTGATGGCTTCATCCCCTTGTGTCTGGACACCCACCAACCAGTCTGTGGCAGCCTGAGCGGAGGCTTTCATCTTTTCAATACCGGAGATTGTCTCCTTTGGCAGAAATCCTAGAGTAGTAGAGGAGGACGGATGGAGAGACTGTAGAGGCTTCATGACCTCTTCTAAACTCCTCCTCAACCTTTCATTCTCCCTTTTCAGTTCTCGTTTTGATTGGGTCTCCTTCCTCAGTCTGTCCACAATCACAACACTTGACCCTTCAAATTCCTCAATATCCTGCTCAAGGGAGGCCGGCCCAAGGTTAATAGTTTGGATGTTGTAATCCTGGCCTGTTACCTCATCTCTTGTTTTATCTGCAGCAGGGGTGGCGATGTGAACTACTCGGTTGTGCACCTCATCCCTTTCCACCCGGGAAATCACCCTTGCAGCCTTCTTCTTCTTGCCCTTACCGATCTGAGACAACATCTCATCCCAGTTAAGAGGGGTGTCCTCTACGATCACTTGTTTCTTCTTTGCAATTTCTTTCTCCAGCTAGTCCGGGGCTACGGGGTCCGTCCGGATTCCTTCTGTATGAGTTTCCCCCGGGTCCTCTGTGGCTGTTACTTTATCATCCTCTTTCTCTGGAGTTTTCTCACTTTGACGAGCCTCCTCAATTCCCAACTCTGAAAACACTGGTGATGGAGTTCGAGCAGGGATACTTTCCTCCGGTTCCAGTGATCCGCGGCCTTTCTCACTCTCCGGAGAATCCTCGTATTGTACCAAGGGAGAAGTATACCCTTCTTCTGTCTCCACCTCGAGCTCGGCAGCCTCATTGAATAATGTTCCTTCCTTGAACAGTTTTGCCTCTCCGCTGATTTCCTGCTCCTCCGGATTCTCCGGTTCTGGTGCGCTCTGTAGAGGAGAAACAGGTTTATCTTGCTCCTCAACTGGTAATACTGGCGGGGAGTCTTTTGGCTGTGCAGCATCCTTGGGGGAAGGGGTTCTGGATTTTCTGGTATACACCTTGGTCTTTTCCCCTCTGGAGCTCTCCACATCAACAACTGGAGGTTCATCCTCCGAAGCAGTTTGGTCTTTCTTCTTAGCCACCCTTGTAGTTCTAGCCTTCTTAGGCGGTGGAGGGGCATCCTTCTCTTCAGCTTTCTCTGCCTCTTCCTCATCTGAGGACTTGCTGATTGTCAGAGTCTTCCACCTGCGCTTGCCAATTGGTTTCCTCTTCGTTGCAGGTGCAGTTCCCTTAGGACCTCTGACTTTAATTTTGAATGGCGAGGTTTTGGTTGATTTCCCTTTGGGGCCCTCTTCCCCGGATTCTTCAGAAGTGGACATGGGGTTGAGATTCCCCATCAAATCAAAAGTACAAGGCACATTAGCATTCTCCAACACCCAGACCTTATGCTTAATCCAAGAAAAAGTAAATCTTAGCACTGGAGCCATCAAGTCTTCCAACTCTGTTACCTCAGGCTCATTCCAATCAATGTCTGCCACTGACCTGTCCTTAATGGGCTCATAAACATGATCTTGGACCAGCTTTCCATCGTCATCCAGCTGATCTGGAATCAACTTCACATTATACTGTCTAATGGCCTCTACAGGCAGCCGGGAATACCTTTTCTTCCTCGCATCAAGGTCATCCTTGATGTTGACCCAGTAATCTTCTAATTCCTCCTTATGCCTGTATTCCCGGGTAGCTCTTTTCTGTGCCTCTCCGGTTATATCAAAGTTCATTCTCTTTGTATGGAAAGAGAATCCATATGCGGCTAACTCCTCACCGGCCATGTGAGCTGATTGGACGGACGGGCACATTTCCCCCACGCCAATCCTGAGAGGGAAGTCACCTCCAAAGCCAGTCTTATGCTTCTCCTTCTTCACCACTGCATCAAACTCACAAATTTGTCTTACGACCTCCAGTAGCACTATGTGGTCAGTGGGATACCTGGGCAATCTGTAGGGTGCAACAGGGCATCAATCAATCCGGAGATAAGTGAAGGTGGGGAACTGGATAAACCATGCCCCGTAATTCTTGATCAGCCCCTTGGCCCCATCGGACAATCTGATATGTTCTGCATTCTGAAGGGTCTGGGTAATGTGCATTGTAAAGGCATCATTGGCCCTCCTATAATCTCTGTGTCCCAAATGTAGCTCCGGATAGACTTCGTAAATGATATCCTGCCTGATAGTTCCCACCGGAGTCAGTCCCTTGTAAGGATAGGAGATGGCCAGTACATACATGATGTAGGAGGACATGGTGAACTTCTTCGACTCCAAGACATTCCTCAGTTGTTTGTCTATTTCCGCACTGATGAGACCTGCCCAGTGATAATTTGTTCCCTGACTCATCTTGGTGATCACGTGGACCATCCAATTCTCCAATACTCCGATAGTTTTAAGTCCGGCCACCCTGCTCAACAGTGTGATGGCATCATAGATATCCGGCCTGAATTTCACCCTGTGCAACTGTTTAGGCAACTTGGAGTGGTGGGATTTTGGCTTCTCCAACCATGAATTAATGATCTGTTGAGCCTTAACTGGCTCATTCTCATAATATGTTAGAGCCGTGTCAATGTTTAAGGCACAAACTGAGGGGAGATCCAGCATGCTGAAGGCCCAGGCAATGGAGGCAGGACTGAAGTTTGCCAAGACTCGTCCCTTAGTGCTGACCACCATCTGTGTATCAAAAGCGTACTGTCTAGCACACTCCAAAATCAACTCGTAGCACTGGACCACTGGAGGGAACCCTGCCACATGCACCAATCCTGAATTCATCATTCCTTGCCTTAAGGCTGATTGGTCCTTCTCAGCTGTTCTTTGTTTGAACTCCTCGTACCGCCACGTGCCAACGTTGGTGTCAGATATCTCAGCCCACACGGAAGATATCTTACTTTCTGGAACCTGACTCTTCATGTCTAATTTCAATCTCTCTGTCTCAGAAATTGAAGATGCCCCCGCACCACCCTTGGACTTCCCAGCAGCAGCCTTGCTTGATTCGGCCTGCACATTCAAGAATTATTATTAGAATTCAATTATTGAGCTCATATCAATCCAAAGGGTTAGCACACATCATATAAATCCATTAAAATCCATTGCTAATTGCCAATCTTTCGAGATCCGGAGAAATCCAATAATCTGGGAAAATCGTGTAAACCGGGAAAATACCGTCGGGGCGGAATTTCGGAGAAATCTAACCCAGACGGATTCCTGCTGCCAAGGCATTATTAGACATATAAATCATTAATACGCTCAGAAAATCAAAGGATAATCATTAAAAAATTACTCATTAGCAACAGGAAATAAGCATAAACGATCATCCCATCAATCCTATCATCGAAATATACAAAAGAACGCAATCAGATAGGAAATCCAGAAAAATCCGGATGGAACATATTTTCGCGGACAGCATCAAATGCACCGGAAATTAACCCTGTTCGCGGAATAAGCCCAAACCGGGAAAATCCGGGAGCAAGGAAATTCTGCGACGGCCTCGGAAACCCGAAAATGACAAAACGTGCACCAAGACCCGAACGACCACGGGATCTCCACTACCTGAGCTCGAATGATCCTAAAACTGACGATAATCAATAATCTCAAGAAATGCAAAGGACCCAACTCCCAAAAGCCCTCAAAGGAAGGAATCCCTGTGCTGAAACGATGATGCCCTAAATCAAACGATCGAATTTCCGCCATTAAAACCAGAGCAAGCTTTAGGGTTAAAAATATCGGTTCAGGATTACCTAGAAGCCCTCTAATCCTCATAGGACGGGAAGCCAACATAACACGGGACAAAAGTTGCTCAAGCACAAAAATAAAACCATCGTTCTAGCCGAAACGCCAAGGAAACCCTAATTTCGCATGGTAACACATTCGCGTCCGAAACAAACAGGCAGCCCGACCCAGAACGCCGTCTAAAGGATAAATATGCAATCAAACGGATAGATGGAGCTCATAGGGCACGGGAGATGGGGCTCAATAATAAAAACGGATCAATCCCGACTGTATAAATATGAAAACACAACCAAAACAAGGGCCGACCCCAAATTTAACAATACCCAGTGCAAGAAAACCTCAAATCATAGTGCAAGCAAACGGAAGGGCAGCGAATACATACCATGGATCAAAGCGAGTGGAAATCGAGCCCAGAAAATCGACCACGCGGCAAACACGCCCAAGCAAAGAGATATCGGCAACAACACTCAAGCAATCCTCGCGCAAACAAGCCAAGATCAATTCTCAAAGCCCCAACCGAAAGTTCCAAATTGCCAGAGCAAATCGAGGAAGCAATCGAAGTTGGAATGAATCAGAAAATGCCCTAAATTCGCCCTTATACCCGTCTGAGCTAAGGTACCTCAGCCATTAATGCGTGACAAGACATCTCTGACAAGTCCGGAAACCCGAGCCCCAAGTGGAATTTCGGAAAATCCGAGAATGCGCGGATACACAGATTTCGCGGAAATGCAGAAACCAGGGAAGTTAGGAAGATCAGGATTTTGACAGAATCCGGGAAAATCCGGTAGGACCGAAAAATCCCGAAGTCAGGAAGAAACCCGGAGTCAGAGAATCCTGCCAAAAACGGACAAGGAACCAGGGCCGGAAAAATCCGCCAGAGGCGGAAAATCCCGGATCTAGGAGAAAACCCGGACTTGGCCCAAAATGCAATTTCAATCAATTCCAACCTCAGGGCAAGGGCAAAGCCAGCAAGACCAACATGTCAAGACCCTAAAAATGATAAATCCAATAAAATCAAAGGTCAAAGACACCAAAAAAAAGGGGGTCCCCACTCCAAGTGGGGCGTGTGTGCGAAAACTGCACAACAGGTTGACAAGTTAAATGAACCTTCATGATGATTGAGATAGCTATTTAGGTTAGATGTCCAATCTTTGAATCATGGATGTAAAGGCTTAGTTATTGAATCATTGTAGGAGGCCAACAATATGCGGAGTCCGCAAGCATGCTTTTCATGTGGGTGGTAGACCGTGGGAACCATTTGGGTAACACCATCAAGAGAGGGACATGAGATAGGTAGAGGCCCATATTGCATGCTCCACAAGGATGGCGACCGTTGGCAATAACTTAGAATACCCCTGTTTGTAATGTGAAAAGCTCTAATGTGTGGTGCTATGGAAAAGTTGTTGGGGATCGTTATGAATCAACGTGGAGACACCACTAGTAAGTCTATGTAGGAACGATCAGGTGAGTGAGGACCATGGAATAATGAATCAATGACCGTGGGTGAATTGTGCGAGTGTGCCACATATGATTTCCATTTCACAATAGTGAGGTGACAAATGACAACCACCCCAAAGAAGCCCATAGAGGATGACGATGCCAATGGGTTGCAAGTCTGCAAAGTGGGGAGTCAGTGGAGCTTCACCATTTAGAAATGACATCAAGGTGACAAACACCCATAGGTCGTAGCCCATAAGGGTGGGCCCACAAAATGGGTTTTGACTCAAAATATTTCCCATAGATTTTAAGGTATACTTCAACGAAATGGTACGAGTGGGATCCAAGCTGCGAGGCAATGCAAGAGATAATTTGTTTAGAGAACGATGCTCAGGTGAAGGCAAGCTGTGTAAAGTCCCACGATCGTTTGGAACTTAAGTGATCTTGAAGCGTGTTGGGTCAAGTTTTCTTTGGAAACGATGAAGATGGGACAACAAGACCAAATGTGGAGCTTGCTATGCGAGCGATAGTTAAGGGTCAGTCATTTTGAGAGCGATGAAACGAGATGAAAATACGCACGGGGCTATCCACAACTATGGGTCCATGGAGCATGAAGGGGGCAACGACGAAAATGGGTGTGGGGTCCGCTTGTTGGGGAGATGTGGGGGCTCGGCTATAGGTGAACGATGAAACACAATGGAAAAATATTAGAGGAAACTTGCAAACGTGGGTCCACGAAGGACAACAGATGCGATGCGAAAAGCAAGGGGAAACCCACAGGGTCTAGTTCGCGCTGGTATATGACTTAGGGAAACTTAAGTTGGTGATTTTGGAAAATATGAAATTGATCATTTTAAGGCCTATGACTAGCTTGGGCTTGGAAACAACGGTGTGCAACACGAGAAAAGAGCAAAGAAGCTTGTCTGGAGCGAGAATGACCCATTAGGAGCGTAAAGAGGGGGTCCCTTCCTTTGACAGAGTGTGTGTGCAAAACATGCACAACTAATGGCGACTCGCTGGGGAAATGCTCTAGAGCATTTCGATGACAAACTAGAATCACGAATCCAAAATCTCTGGTTTCGATCCTCACGCTAGGGAAAATGAACTAGACACTTGACCAAATTATCAAAACCACTAGTCAACCTAACCTTCAGTATACTAAGAATCTAAGTGTGTGCATATGCGTTAATTCCCATCCTTCGATTGGTACAAGAACCTAAGCTCCATCAAGTTAAGCTATGTAGTTTATTATAACTCCAAAAGCATCTAGGACATTGCCTCGCTGCTAATCAGATGTCACTGTGATTCTCCTGAACATTGCTCTATTGTTGGCTAGACGTCCATAGCCCTGGTAGAGTTGCTCGGATCCCCCAGAAAAGTTGAATTTCTTTCTTTTTATTTTCAATGTTTTTTTCTTTTCTTTTCTTTCCTCTGGATTTTTCTCTTTTCAGTTATTTTCATTTCAACTCGCAAGTAGTGAAGCTCACACTCAGGGTTGAGAATCATAGTGGCGCTGAAGCAAAATTTTAGATTTTTCACTTAACTAGACTTCACAAAAGGGACCTACAACGACCATAAAATTCTTAATATGTGTAAGAGATGTAAGATTTTAGAATATATCATGAATGAGAACAACCAACAACTTATCCTCTTTGAATCAAACACTCGGATCACTTGACGCTTATAGAGGGCCTTCATCGTCCATTCTAAAAACTTGATTAAATTTTAATGAAGAAATACATAGAACAACCCTAGGCAATTAGGCATGGTTGTTGTGCACACAAATGTGCCCAACTAAAAGCAGAGGGACCCCGAGCAAAGCAATAACAAAACAATAGCAAAAAAAAATCCAAGCGAATAAAAGTGAACAACCTAAACTAACGAAAGTAGGAAAGCGAAAGCAGGCGGAAGGGAAACTAAACTAAAGAAAAAAACCTACAACAAACCAACCAATGAAAAACTAACTATTCTAACAAAAGAAGGAAAGCGAGGTATATACATGAAATCTACACTACCCAAAAACAACTATGTTCAAAGAAATTTACAAAGAACTACATTCAGGCAAGGCAAACTGACATTAACACTCATCGTATTTCCCAAGAGATGCACAATAAGATGAGAAATAGTTACAGTTCTAAGCCATGTAGATTTATCGTTATATTTAGAAAAATAAAGCTTATTGTAGTAGCATTAAAATTCAATAACAGGCTTAGAAAGAATTAGCAATTGAGGTGGTTCGTTAAACCCTTGGTTAATCCATAAACACATTTGTCTCCCCTTTTTTCCATAATAAAAATAATAAGTGCAATTATAAGTATTCATAGGAGCAAGGAATGATAGAACTTGGATGTCATCATGTGAAAGTGGTAGTGTTTGACATTCGAGAGCGAGAATTGCATCATTGATCATTGCATTAGTAGCCTCAGGTGGGCGTGGTGGAGGGTACAACATTTCTGGCCTTGGGAATGGATAGGGCTGGGAGGATGGGGAAGCAATCACCCCTTCTAAACCTTGTGTGGAATCTGTAACCTCTACCGGTTGTTCTTCAAGGAGAAACATTTCATCAGGTTGGTCTTTCGTAATCCATGGCTCCACCTGATTGTTATCCTCAAAAGGCAGTGCGTAGTCCCATCTCCTTTCCCTAGCATTAACCTTAATTTTATAATGTCCAAAGTCATAGGATGATGACATGGAAAAATCTGTCCCAATGTAGCTCCCTGAATGTGAAGGAGGATCAACAATGACTAGGGTGGAAGGACTCCTAACTGCATTCTATAGTCAACCTGATATGTCATACTTGTTGGTAGTCATCAAAACACCCCCGCCTTTATCTTCTTCCTTTTGCATTTCATGTGTCTCATCATGATGTTCACTTGGTTCCTCTTGTTCACCATCACTGTAGATAGAGAAGGAACTCTCCCAATCTAGAAACTCTAGTGCTTCACCATTCAGAGGTTCAGGTAGTATTTCTTCATCACTGCCAACCTTTGAGATGCATTCTTCCTCGACATTGGCATACCTCTACAATATAGTTCCCAATGGAAATAAGTCATCAATTGATGGCACCTCATCAAGGGGACCAAAATATATTACATGATTTCCCTCCAAGGGCATGCCATAAAGCCCATCGTCCATTGCATAAAAATGCTCTTCAAGGGGACAAAAATCTTGATGACTAGTGGATAGTGTTCCCATGTATTCTTCTCCATCATTTGGAGGCTCGAAGTTGTGTTGTTCTTCTTCCGTTGCTATCTAAACATCCTCATGAGGGTTTCCTTCAACTAAGTCATCACTTGGTTCTAGCTCTTGATCCCCTAGTTCAACCCTCGAAGCAATTGTAGGAGGTGGTGTACTTGGTTGCCCCACTTGTTCTTTAACTTGTTTGATAAACTCTTGGTATATCTCTCATGCAAACTTAGAGTGTAATGAATCATGGAGTATACACCAATTCAATAGCAACAATACCTCTAAATCCACTTAGTGTCGGAGTTTTGACCAATCCTTTGAGAGTATTGAGGTGAGTTGGCTATATCTTTCCACTATAGGGTCCTCATCATCATTTTTGAAGAAGGTTTGATGGTAGACAACCATGGCCTGTGGTTGTTCCCATTCCTCTAGATCTTCACTTTCAAATGCTTGGTCACTGTCATTGTAGATGGAGAGGTTTTCTAACCCGATTTCACTTATGCATCCATCATCATTTTTTGCTATCCCAAAGCTATCGACCTCTTCTTCTTTCTATTCTTTAGCATTTTCATTGGCTTCCTGAACATGCACCACTGAAAACTTTGTTGATTCATCTTCAACTGCCAAATGTTCCTCTTCTTTTGTGGAGGATTTCTCTTTACCAATGAAGGAGAGGCTTTCCAATTCCCTTTTAAGTGAATTTTCATCGAAGCTTCTTGTTGTCCCAAGGAAATTATCTTCTTTTTTATTTTCAACTTTAGTGTCTGTTGTTCCAGCACTAACTCCTTTGAGGATTCTTTGCTCATATTCCCCATGCTTTCCTCCAGATGTTGAAAAATCTCCCACCTCATGGGATGACTCATCCTCATCAAAATTTGGCTGCTCCAACTTGTTCAAACAACCCTTGACTTGAGTAATGATGCTTGCAGATGATGGGAAAGTAAACTCTGAGTGAGGTGCATTGTGAAATCTTTACTAGGTAGACATCAGTACCCCCTCCAATCTTGGTCCATCTTTGCTGCCCAAACATTCCTAGATCAAATTCTTGAATTCCTTAGTTTCCATGGTTGTCAACTCTTCCTCTAGCTCTGCAAGGGCTAAAGGTTGATATATTTCCCAAAAGGGAATTCTCCTTGTAAGACTCTTACAATTCTACTAAAGAAAGTTAGACATCCCAACTCATTCTGCCTACGAGTGCAATGGATTCTACACTTTTCTACCAATGAAAATTGCTGCAATGGTCTCCTCAATATCCTATTTAAATTTGCATGTAGCTGATTGATATTGATTTGAAAATGCTGTTCCATCTTAGCTCAACTCTTGTTCTTGTTTTCTTTGTATACAAATTTCTGATTTCTAAATTTCCAACATATAAAGAGATCTTGTCTATCTTAGATGCTTAATTTAGTGTTCTTTCAACTTCCACCTTTCATCTTTGTAGCCTCAAGCTTTGCCAACCCTCCGTCTAGTGCCAGTTTTGTTGATGTGTTTTTATGCACTTCTCAACACAAGTAATGCATAGGTGCATTGCCTCTCTTGAAAGGAAATCTCCAACAAGTTGTTGAAAATCACCCCAAGGTCTCTCGCGTGTCAGGACTTGACAAGCTTGGAATAGTTCAGTTGGTTGATGCATTTTGCTAGTAACACAGGGTGGTGTTATAGATAAGTTACAAAGTGTGGGAAGTTGGGTCTGCAAATATAGTTCCAAAGTGCTGGAAGAGAATGAACAATAGTTGCCCACTTAAAACAACAAGTTGAAACTCACCAAGCTCATCTAATTTAGCTTCATGGTGATGCTTGAGATCCTACTCTAACCAAGGACTAAAAGAAATAGAAAAACCAAAAGAGTTGAGGAAGCTATTCTAAATCTAAGCTATGAATGAACATTAACAATGGTGGCTGCTATAGTAGATAAGCTTCCTAAATTGGGTTTTTCTTGACCAAGAGAAGCCTATAGCTACACAAAACCAGTGCAATCTTCTAAGGATTGCAGATTTTTAGATTGCACATACACATCATGAACATGCAATTGAACTAAGTTGTACCAATGAAGTAAGGAAGCTCAGACTAGCTTTACAAAGTGATTCATCATCAACAAACCACAAAAAGCATGAGCTAGAAATTCATCAAATACTGTAACAAAAAACACCATTATCACTTCCACTCAAGAAACTAGCAACTAAAACTAACATGGGAGTTGAACCATGCATGCATAATGAAAAAACTCAAAATAAAAACCCATAAATCATGCAATGTTGCTTTCTATTGCTGTAGAATGCCTTTACATTAGTTCTTCAACCCCTCTACAAATGAAGGGGAAAAACCCTATTTATAGTTTTCCAAGGCCCAAATGAATGGATAGGATTGATTTACAATGAGTGGCTCAGGTTTTCTTTACATGAGGGTTTCACCTACCCCACAATATTCAACAATTTAAAACACAACTTTTTTCTTTTCCTTATTTTGTCCTGTAGTGACCTGAATGTTGTAGCAGTTTTGTCATTTAGTGGATTGCCCCTTTTACTGTAGCTGAAATTGTTTAAAAGTTGCTTACTGCTTGATGTGTTTGCAACATTTCTCAGTCAATCAAATGCATCTTGTTTGAAAATTGGCACCATATTGAAATGGATCAGTCATCTCCAATTTGACGAGACAACTCCTGACGAATCATAATCATTTGGTGAAAGGGAGGAAACAACAACTCCCCTTTCCACCTCTGATTTTAGTAAATGACCCATTGACTTCTTAGGCTTGGCCTCATTAACACAAGCTATTTGAGTCTTCATTTTCATGGAAATTGGTCTTCCTTTGACATATATTCATGAGCAAGCAAATTATTTACTTTAGTATCTTCAGACTTCTATCTACATGCTCTTGTATGTGAACCTTTATGAAATAACATTCTATCTTCACTTTGTTTAGCAGGTCTTCATATGCATGTTAGTCATATTGGAAAGCTTTGATTATTCCAACCCTCATCATATGACTAGGCCCGCAACAAGAAAGAACTAAGATTAAAATGTATCTTTGAAGTTTATAAAAGGAAGCTTATCATAGTTTCAAAAATCCTTCATAAAGTAGTTGAACCAATTTTATTTCCACAAACACCCTCTCCTTGAGGTCATATCACAAGGAAACCTGCAAAATACAAAAAGGAGAAAGTGAATTGCACTGATATATTAAAACATTACATGAACTTGGGAATGCGAGAATTCAGGCACCCATTAATGGAACCTTTACATAAAACTCCAAAATAGCCAGATCCCACATTCCTTTCTCTCCATGGTGCTTAATTGCTGGAGTGACATCATGAACGTTTGATTGTGAAAATGACTTTGGGTGACATTCATTACTTTAAAGGTGAGCTGATGATTGGACATTCCCTAGAGGCCTTAGTAATAACCATCATTCTATGAGTTTCATAGGGCACCAACACATTTCCACAAATCTTCATAATTCTAAGTGCCCTTCAGCATGTTGCAATATGGAAACCTTCCCTGAGAACAAAGAAACAAGGTGAAAACTCTAAAGAAGCTCATTTGAAATGACAAAGTGAGAAGTAGACTCTACGTAGAGGATTTCCACCAAGGAGAACTACGTGAAGGGAAGAATGGGGTGGCACAGTTAGAATGCTACAATAGTGACGACGAATACCATTAGCCAACGAGAAGGAAAAATCCGTGTGCACCATCTCTGTTAGACAGGGGAGTGGGGGTAGTCGTTAAAGAATTGCCATTCAGGGAACAACCTCAAAAGCCACAACTGCCACCAAAGAAAACCCTGCCATACTGCAAGCTAGACACATACTCGATCATTAGTTAATTTCTTGTTATGTATTCCTTTTGAATTTCATGAATCATGGAAACGACGGGTGAGACCTGAACATAGGCACCATTTTATTTCCCTATCCAGGATTGATCACCTGTATCACCCAAAAAATTGACAAGAAAAGGATCACCTTGCATAAACCGTTGGTTATGAGGGGTCAAAATAATCGGACCTTCCCCATATGTCCACCCCCCAATATGGTGGTCATTGCAAAATCAAGCGAAAGCTTTACAACAATAAGAGCTCACATAAAGTGGTCTTTCCCAAGGATATATATAGACTGCATCACTAACGACCAAGGATGATCCATTAATACTATTGAGTGAGGCTCATTCCCCACCTTGAGGTCGATTATCATGTAGTTCATCGATTGTTCACTCACCAACCTTTTACATCATCAACCTTGCAATTTAGATCCCCTTGATATTTTTCTAATATTAACACATGGGATCGCGACATACTTGCACCACACAGGAGGAACACAGGTGAGGGCCGTCAAAATGATGGTGTAGAGAAACAACCATCAATAGTGTAGAATCTGCAAATAATGCATCTGTCCTCCTCATGAGTAAACCGCCCCATTTGCTCGAGAAGCCCATGTTTTATTTTTTTTTAAATGAAACTTGAAATGGAGCACTCCTTTTGTTGTTCTGTCCCATTAGATGGGAAGTTCATCCCTTGATGTTTTTAGAAGGAGAAGGGTTGCACACTATTAGGGATGGGATTTGTGGGTGACGACATTGAGAAGGCTGCCAAAACAACATCAAAGGTGGTGGGCTCCGTCGGGGAGGAAGCCATCTGTGGAGGCTGTTTGGGCTAGATCAACAACAATGGTCAAGAGAGTCTCAGAGCCTGCATTCTTGCTCACCGCAGGGCTTAGCCTACATTATCATGATGTGCACAATTTGCAACCTCCTCAGTTCTTCCACAACCCACCTTTATTGAGGATTCCAAGCATAAAAGAAGCGGCGCCATACCTTATTGATCTATTTGTTAAATTTACATATCTACCACTTTGATAACTTGAATCAAATCCATACTATTACACCTTCGATGCTCATATGGGATTAGGTTACTTCATTAGACAGATTCACACTATCGTCCAAATGGAGGAGGTGATAGCGAATGGACCACCGGAGCCCGCATACATGGCCATCATGTGAAGGGGATGTAGAGTTGTATGGATGATCAACAGTGGGAAGGAGGATGCCGTGACCTGGCCATAAAATGATGACTAACTTCATTCAGTATGGCAGAGTCTGCGACCTCTATAGGCCATTCTTAAGGCTTTCACATAGTTACACCATTTGGATTGTAGCCTTTTGATGTTTTCCATAGGACTCTAGTTGACATTCCAGTCTTTGCTCATATTTTTCTTGCTTTGATTCATGTTGGTTTGATCTCCCTGGTAGATCCCAGATGATAGACCTATTTATCCCTATGTGCGTCTGTACCTACACTCGTTGAAGATCATCATTTGCTCGTAAGGCTTTCACATAGTTACACCATTTGGATTGTATCCTTTTGATTTTTTCCACATGAATCTAGTTGAAATTCCAATCTTTTCTCATTATTTTCCTACTTCGATCCGTGTTGGTTTGATCTCCTTGGCAGATCCTAGACGACAGGCCTATTTATCCCAATGTGCATCCGTACCCACATTCGTTGAAGATCATCATTCACTCATAACATGTGGAAGGAACTTTTGAAAGAGATAGCCATGGAGAACTTGGGTTCTATAGAGGAAGAATCCATTGGATGGGAGAGTGCGGGTTGTAGCTATAGAAAATTTGTTTAACAATGACCATCAACCACAAAAATCCCATAGTTGGAGCCCACAAGCACCATTGATGCAAGGAAAACACTCATGGGCACCGCTGCTAGTAGCGTGGGTAGATTTATGTAGGAAGACACAAAGGGAGGGATATCAGAAACCACATCATTGAGAACATAGATCCCCACACGCGAGCTCTCACAAGCTAGCCCTCATAAAGAGTTTGATTGAAAATGATCATTGCGTTCCCAAAATGACCAAGTGCTTAGATATTCAACTCCTTGGTCTAATACCAATGAGCCCCATAGAGGAATGGTTCGCTGAAACATCTTGTTTTAACATCTTGGCAAGGCATCCTCCTAAATTTTCTTGCTCAAATAAAGCATCATGCGAACTTAGTTGATTTTTGGTGGACTTATCATAGGAATGATGAGCAGTAGCCTCGACATAGAGGGCTCTTGAAACCGAGCCGATGAAATGGCAAGGATGCATAGATACCCGACAATGTTTCTGAACATAAGATACACACAAGCGATGGGAATTAAATTGAATCTTGAATTCAAATAGAGAAACGATCCCTCATTATCGAATGCTCTCCTTGTCAAAAGAAATAAGTTGTTAAGGATGGGGAGCATGTTTGTGAATAGATGGCCAATTAATGTTCATTGACCAAATATTCTCTTCATCGTGCATAATGTGATTATAGAAAACCTAATGATTATGTATATACTAAAGTCGAGGGACAACATCGAGGTTGGTGGATCCCGCATGAATGAAAGCTTGCAGACGTAGGAGAGTGGAGCGCTGGGGTGGAGAGGCCTAGGAAGTGGCATAAAGCAGGAAGAGGCCCACATATCAGGTCTCACATAGATGATCTCCATGGGAATTTGGACGACGTCGGTATTTTCCCATTCAAAAATGGGATTATGCCTCGTTGATATTTCTCTATGCTAATGTGAGATGATTTTAAGTCAATTCGAGATCACCATGGTAGACCACACAACTCGCCGAAACTCATCATTCCATAAAGCTCGCAGGAGGAGGAAGGCCCCACACTCTATCATTTCAACATCATTGAAAATGGAAGACTCCACATAGATGAGATTCATTCGCAGGAGATGTCATGTTGGGATGGAGCGCCTGGATAGTATGCATAGTCTGTGAGCATGATTTTTGTATGGGTGGTAGCCCATGGGAAGCCGTTTGGGTAACACTGTCAAGAGAGGGGTAGGAGACAGGAAGAGGCCCATATTGTGCACTCCGCAAGGATGACCACCATTGGCACTAGCTTAGAATACCCCCATTTGTAAATTGAAAAGCTCTAATGTGCGGTGCTGTGGAAAATTTGTTGGGGAGAATTATGAATCAACGTGGAGACACTACCAATAAGGCTATGTGGGAATGGCTAGGTGAGTGAGGGCCATGGCATAGTGAATGAATGACTGTGGGTGAATTGTGTGAGTGCACCACGTATGATTTCCATTTCATGATAGTGAGGTGATGGACAACAGCCACCCCAGAGAAGCTCACAGAGGATGATGACGTCGATGGGTTGCGAGCCACGGAGTGGGGAGTCAGTGGAGCTTCACCGTTCATAAACAACATTAGGGTGATGGACACCCACAGGTGGCAGCCCATAAGGGTGGGCCTGCACAGTGGGTTTTGACTTAAAAGCTTTCCTACGGATCTTAAGGTATACTCTGACGAAATGGTACAAGTGGGATCCAATCCGTGGCATGGCGCAAGAGTTAAGTCGTGTAGAGAACGACACTCGGGTGAAGGAAATCCATGCAAAATACCACAATCATTTCAGACTTAAGCAATCTTGAAGTGTATCGAGTCAAGTTTTCTTTGGCAATGACAAAGATGGGATGGAAGGACCAAATGTAGAGCCCACTCTGTGGGCGGTGGTTAAGGGTTAGCCATCGTGAGAGCAGTGAAACGTGATGGAAACCCACATGGGGCAACCTACAACTGCAGATTTGTGGAGTATGAAGGGCACAACAACGAAAATAGGTGTAGGGTCCAGTCGTTGGGTAGACCTAGGGACTCGACTGCAGGTGAACGATGAAGCACAATAGAAAACGATCAGAGGAAAACCACAAATACAGGTCCGTGAAGGACAACGGATGCCAGGTGAAAAGCAAGGGGAAACCCATAGGGTCCAGCTCGCATTGGTAAATGACTTAGGGAAACTTAGGTTGATGATTTTGGTTGATTTGAAATTGATCATTTTAAGGCCTATGACTAGCTTGGGCTTGGAAACAAGGGTGCACAATGTGAGACAGAAGCAAAGTAGTCCGTCTGGAGTGAGAATGACCCATCAGGAGTGAAAAGAGGGGGTCCTTGCCTTCGACGAGGCGTGTGTGCAAAACATGCACAACAAAGCTGACAGAGATAGAGGCCATGCATTAGAGCAAGAAGGTCTTGAAGAGGTAAGACTAGGTGAAGAAATGCCTAATTGGAGAGCTCAACAATTAGCACCACCACTGCAAATACAAATGGTGCCTCTATATTTCAAAATTATAATGCAAGAGATGGAAACACCAAGGCCAAAGGCCAAGACTAGGGTCAGACACACCATTAGGTGAAGTGTAGATGGTGGGAAAGTTGTCTAGGTAGCTACTCCTATCGGAGAAAAGGATAAAAATGAAGTTACTACCCAAGATTATAAGATATCAACAATTAACCTAGGGCACTCATCACAAAAACATGAAATAGAAGAAATGAAGATGAAGAGGAAATTGCTACCTATATGAGGAAAGATAAGCAAAAGAGAAATTAATTGAAGGAGCACATAGCTCAAATGCAAAATTTCATCAGATTCATAGCTCAACCAAGTCAATCACTAACAAAGTTATCACCTAATCTAGTGTTGATGTCCAAGGAGCAAGTGAATGTGATCAAAAAATTGAAGCACAAAATGAAGGTGTTCGATAAGTGGATAGGGAGCTTGGTGCACTAGGGAAAATAAAGTATAAAAGAAGCCATAGGAAAATGAAAGGAAGCTTCCCATTGTCTCAAAAAGTCCAAAGGGCTAATGGCTAAGTGCAAATATTTCCTAAAAAAAAATGGTATAGAGCTACGATGACTAGAAGCTATTCAAAAAATAGAAACCCATTTATTGCTAGAGGAAAAGGTGGTAACAAAACAAAATGTTTTGAAGCTGAAGAATTGGATGCTACAATTAACTTGGGAGAAGGATTCACTATAGCATTACATGAAAGAGTTGGAGAAGGTGGCAGTGACAAGTGAAAAGAAGGTGGAAAAATATTTGGACCTTATGGAAATACTTACACAACAAATATGTAATTAGGATGATTTGGAATAAAATGATGTTGAGGTAAAATAATTCAAAAGTTTGCTTGAGAAGGTGATTAATCACCCTATTCAGTCACTAAATCAAGAGGCCATGGATCTAATGATCAAATATTGCAATCACATGGTGAGATATGAGTTTGATGTAGCTCAAAGAAATGAAGCTATGAAGATTGTGATAGAAGGATATGCATGGCACAATTTTAGTTGGAAAATGATGCAAAATGTCCCAAAAGAAGATGTAAATTGGGTTTTAACAGCTTTAAAAGAATATAGGCTCATAAAGGGAGGAGATGAATTTGTAGAGAAAGTTTCCAAAGGAAAATAGTGGGTAACCGAGAACAAGGAAGATTCAAGTTTTTGATCGGCTAGCACAACTACAAGTTTTTCTCGATTTCCACCAACATTTATTTTCCCTAATAGTGGAACTCATCGTCAAGATTGGGGATTTTGAAAGGAAGTGTCAACAACTTATTCCCACATTTTTGGAAGGTTGAGAGAACACGTGTACTTTACCCATGTTTTTCTAGCATTTGAACAACAGTGAAGGAAGTCAAAGTGCATATTTTGACTTTGTCTTTAGGGATGATAACAAATATCTTCTAAGTGCCACCAATGCCCTTGTGCCACATGCTATTTATTGATTGGTTTATTTTCTATTATCCATGTTTTTTTTTGGATTGACTATTGTCTTGTGTTCTATAAAAAGCAAGAGTGTTATTCTTTTTGAAGGATTAAAAATTATTGAAATAATTAGACTAAAGTTGGAACATTACTAATTTTATGTTTAAGTCATGTTTTTTGTTCAATTCCAATATACAAAATTGTAAGTTTACGATATATATTTCTAATACTAAATCAGTTTGAAGGTTATTTCAATTCGTAAATCTTGAATAACTTTATGTTGTTTACTCCTATCATAAGAGTCAATTTGTTGCACTAGATTTGGGTGAATTTTGATTCTATTTTAGTGCTAAACAGTTATTTTCAAATTTTTTTACATTATTTTGTAGTAGGTGTCAAGAAATATAGTAAAATACAAAATATTAAATGCTTTGGTTTAGATATTTCTATATAAATGCATGGATAATAACTGAGAGATTTTAATTTCTTAGGCCCTTTCTCCTCTTAAATATTATCTTTTATTAGTTTTATTTCTGAATGACTTGGAATACTTAAAAGTGAAAGGTAATGCATGTTCAATTTTCTAAATCCACATATTACTAGATTGTTTTAAGTTGAAATATTTCTCAAAACCAACAAACCCCTTATGCTTAACAATAATTGCACAACAAATCTTGAGTGAACCTAGTAAGTCAAGATCTAACATTCTCAAGCCTTGGGATAACTAAGATTCCCTTTAACTAAGAAATCTAGTGATTATTTCAAGAAAGATAGGTTCTCTTGTTCAAATGGAAAAGGATTTATCTACATGTTTTTGTGTGTGTGTAGCAACCATGTCAATGGACTTGGTGCTAGAAGGAGAGCTAGTTGTTAACATAGATCAAGCTGGAGTAGAGAAGATTTACTAGGTCCAAGTATAGTGATCCTCAAGTATAACTCATAGATTTAAATAATTATAGAACAAGTAGGATACAAAGATAAAAATTTGTAGGTGCTCCTCCTAGAAACCAAATACCAGTCATGCCACCTCTTGTAGTTATGGCTTTCTTTAACATGGAATATCCAAAACAATTTGTGATATATTATGATCTTATAAAAAAATCCTAAAAAGTTGTTTCCAAAGTATTATTTTCATAAAGATGCAGAAGATCACTTAAGCATATACAAGGATACTTTAATTATAGCTAAAATTTAGAATGAAAATGTCATTTTGCAATGTCCCCTTTCTAAAAATAGCCTTTCTAGATTGCCTAGAATTGGAAATCAAGATTGGGAAATTAAATAAGAAAGTGAATATTTGAATTTTAAATAAATTGAGATATTTTGGGAAATAAAAAAATAAATATTTAAATTTATCTCGATGGGACCAAGTTGGGTGTAGCATTTGGAAGAAGATCAATTTTTGCATATTTTGGTTTTAAATTATTGTGGGTGCATAAAACACACTTGGAATTTGGGTCAAGAGCTTTAATTATGAGAGTTACCACCAAGAATTGCAAGTTTTCCATGTTGGGAATGGGATTTTGGGCACACAAGATGCTTCTAGAATAGGAATATCATATAAAAGTTATTTTCTTGCATTATTCATGCATTCATGCATGTTTTCTCTCACAGGTTGTGACAATTCTTTTGAGGTTGATAAACCAAGGCTAACCTCCAAGGATGATAAACCAAGGGTCTCTAGGTGCAATTTCATCCATAGATTTCCAGTGTGCTAGAAAGTATCAGTTAGAGGCTTTGTTTATAGTTGCATGCAAGGGTTTGCTAGTGTAGAAGTGTGATTTGGTTTTCAGATTTGGTTTGGAAGTAGGTAAAAAAATTTATCATTATCTGTAATAATTCCTATCATAAATCTTACTACTCAGATTAGTATATTTCATTTTGGTGTGTGGTGAGAGTTTTATATCAGTTTGGTGCTTGATTTGGATTCTAATTTTGGATTTTCTATTGTAATTATTGTAGTTGTAGCTTGATGTTATCAACTATTTATGACAACAATCTAATGTAATTTTCATGTTATTTTCAGTCTAAAACATAAAAATGTGGGGTAGACCTAAAATTAGTGCTCATAACCTAGGGATAGTTCCCTCATTTCTATAATTTCATTAGGATACAGATCAATAAGGTGTATAGATTGGCTTTCAACCTTCAAGGTGAGTCAATCAAACTTGGACCTCCATCCATGTTTGGAATAGGAATGATTGGAAATGATTTTGATGGATTCACTTAATTATACTATGTGAACTAATATGAAAAATGTAATTTATCAAAGATAAAAAGATGGAAACAAAAATTTGCAAGTGGATCTAGAAAGTGAAAATTGATGTGTACCTGCCACTAAAAGTTGGATTTGAGTGCTCTAGTAGGATTGGGTCCCCCTAGGCGACTAGGTCTTTCTTAGAGTGTCTTCTTCAACTTTTGGGATCCTCTGGTGTTGGATTTGAGCTTCTGTTTTCCACTTGCACCACTATGAAAATGGTGTTAGTAAATTATATAATTAAGTTTTTCGTGTCAAAATGGTGTTAGTAAATTATATAATTGAGTTTTTTGTGTCAAGTGACAAGGTTGATGACAAAAAATGCAACAATGGAGAATTTTCCTTCAAGATCTCTTTAATCCTTTCCAAACATACAACTTGCACATTCACAAAGAGGGAAAATATTGTTCCATACAGGGGCTTGTCTTATTCAAACCTCTTCCAACTTCCAAAATGGAAAATTTCAATGGATAAATGATAATTGAAAGGAAGGAATGATGAATGAACATAATGCTACAACTCACCACCCTTCAATGGTTTCCTTGAAGGAAAAAAGTCATGCACATCACTTCAAGGTCTTAGATCTTGGTTGATATATTTTCTTGAATACTTGAATGCTTGGAGGCCTACAACAATGCTATCCTTCACAAGATATTAACATGAACACACACAAAACTTGACATGATTTTGGATATTGAATTTATGTTATAAATAATAATGCTACTCTTGAATATTCTTGATAATAATATTTTCTCTTGATGTTTACCTCTATCTTGTTAGATTTCAAATGATAAAATAACTAGGTATTTATAGGTGTTTATCCAATTTCCCAAAAAATAGATTCTAAAATTTGACACTTCATATTTGAATTTTAGATGTTAAAATACCACAAGCATATTTGAATTTGGGTTTTGAATAAGAAGTGGGACCTAGTTGCCCATGGGAGACTGGGTCTTGGTCCAAATTTCTAGGACACCCAAAGTCGAGGATAATTTAATGATTGGATGCATTTTTTTAATGCTTGTCCTCCTTTATAAAATGGTAAAAATTAGGCTTTGGAATGCATAATTTGGAAAATTATAAGCTCAATTAAGTATAATAAATTAGGGAGCCAAAACATAATGTGAGATTGTAAGAGTATACAATTTTATACACTACATTTAGCCCCCACTTCAGTGAAAGTATGAATTTACGTTCGAACTCACACTAAAGTAGATAAATATATGTCAAGAGGGGTTCACTTGTCCAAATGTTAG
>VDFB02100741.1:0-17213 GCA_007258455.2 Sequoia sempervirens | reverse complement strand
TCATTGTCCATGTTTAATGTTTTATTCAGGGAAGTAATCACTTCCTCTAGCTGTAGTCTTTTCATTCTTGGTAGTTGAAAAATATGTTTTCGAAGGAAGCTTACTCTGTTGAAGGCATTGCCCCTATTGCCCAAATTTCTTTCAAATTTGTCTTTGTTGGATCACCGTTACTTCTTCAATTTGCTAGTGACTTTGAAATTGCTATCAAAGAGAAATTCATGGTTCCAGAATGGGTAATATTTATGTGGGTTAAATAGCTTAGTATCGTGGGTCATCTCATCTTGACAAGTCATTTTAAACTCCCCCTGTATTTATCTCACTGATTGTGGTCAACATACCGAACAACTCACTAGTAATTATATTATACGAATGACAGATTTTTTGTAGAAGCCTACAAGGGTCCTGTAGTTAGTACTAAATATTGTGTTCAATGAAATGAGCCTTGCACCACGTTACTATGTTGGCTAATGGTGGTTTAGGTCAATTGACATGCAAATGATATTTTTCTCCAACTGATAGATCACCAAGCTTTTGTTGTTTATTCCTTCATTCAATAATCCACCTCTTTCATTCTATATTCTCCTTTTGTGGTTACATAGATGGCATAAATGTAAACCGAACTTGTATTAAGTGAAATAGTTTGAGAATATACTTACTACATGCCCTTGTTGTAATTTTGGCGCCTTGGTCATTGAACTGTACCGGTTTTATATTTGGGTATCTGAGACTTTGTCTTTATCTTTCATTTTCAAGAAGAATCTTATTGCAATGCTAACTCTCTGTGATAGTGCTGAGATATCCTCATCTTCAGGAGACTGTAGGTTACTCTGAGAAATCATCAAAATTTATCTTCATATTACCTTGTTGAGATTTCATGCTAATGCGTCTCTCTTATCTTGTGTCATTTTTTACATGGTTATCTTCAGATTACCCTTTTGTAGTTAGCACACCTTAATTTGGCATTGTAACTTCTCTGATTGAGAAGTTCCACTGACTGATAGTCATATTCCTATTAATCTCGCTTATCTTCGTTTATGTTGGAGCTTATGCCAGTCAATAGCTGGTATAAGATGAATCCATAGGAGAAGATAATAATAGTTGGAAAGAATTCAAATTCAGATCAGTGTGTAGGCTTGATTCAGAAAATTATATAAATATATATGTGTGGGTAATTATGTATAATCATATACAAAGTATAAACTTTTGATAATTTTTATAATTGTGTTTGTAATTTCTGTATTATATATTTTCACACAGTTTTCTTAATATTACTATAAAGTATATGTCTACATATATATATATATATAAGTAAATAAATGAATAGATGGATCTTTATAACTATACATTTGTCCCTATTGATGTTCTATTGTGGTTGCAACAAAATTGGGAGAGAAGCTATTTGTTTGAGTGAATTGATGTAGTAAACATTAAATAGACAAATTGGTGTATTTGGAAGTGGATGTTATTGGACTTAATATTTTGTGTAAGATTACAATGATCACCATGCAACCCACTTATTCACCTTAACCTATTGATATTGAGTAGTTGTGAGAATCAAATAAAGGATTAATAAGTTGGTAATGGATGTGGCCTATGTTCATGAATATGTCTTTTAGGGGTAATGAATTTTGCATCGTCCAAAGGCTAGGATGATTTATTCTTCTGATGGCTTTATTTGTTTAACTTGTTATGGGAAAACTTTGTTGTGATTATGTTTATATGGCCGTTCACCTTGCACGTTATATTTGTTTTGTGATTGACTTTATGGACTTTGTGAGCGGGATGGGTAATGCCTTGCAATGTGATTCATTTGTGTTTTGTGTTGTGCAAGTGGCCTTGTTTTTAGTTTCTGTGGTTTTTCAGTGGTCAGAAGGGGGGTGGCTTCCAATGGTGGCTGACGCATAAAGGGGCACCTGGAAAACCAATGTGGAAGTTTTCTTAACAAGTGATATCAAAAAATAATCTAGGGGGAATGGGAAGTGATAATATTAAACAAGATAAGATAATACCTCGCTCAACCTCAAGCGCTTGTATAGGCTTGAGGTGAGTCGGGAAGGCTTGGAATGGCATAATAAACTACCTCATCTCCACGAGAGGTAAGTTGATACCACATAGTTGGCATGAGTGGCCAGAGATCGGTAGAGGCTACTAGGATAACCCAAGATGGGGGCCGGGGCCTAGGAAGATCTTCATGCATAACCTATGACTGACTATGTGATGACACTTCCCCTATGACAACCATGAGTTCCCTTGCTTGTTGTTTTACCTTGAGCATTTATGTGCCTCTGGAAGTATAATCAATTTGTGAATTATGTCAGTCTTGTGATGTCTATTCCTTATCCTTTTGTTTTTGGTGGGGGCCTTTGTTACCTCCTAGCATGGGTGGTGAACCTTTGGGTTCACGTGGTTGGGTGGAACGCGTTACGTTCTCCATTGGGTTCCCTTCTTGTACATGATGTGGCGATTCCTCTTGATTCCTTGACTTTTGCTTGGTAACTTTTCTTGGGATTTGATCATTGTACTTGTAAATGTATTGTATCTTTATCATGTATCATGTATCATATGATGAGCACTCCTCACTTGTACCGAGGAAGTATTATTGTACAAAATGTAAATGTTAACTAATACTAATGTAACTCATGTATGTGAAGATTTATGTAATCACTGATGTTGTATATGATAATTGAATGAATGTAATTAGTTATTCTTTTATGTTAATATAATTGTTGAATCTATTGGTTCATTTGATTATTTGTGATCAACAAATGTGATGCTTTATGATGATTAGTATTTGGTTATTAATAAGTTATTTGGTTTTGTAAATTTGGATAATGGGATATAAGTGATGCAGTCATGCACCCTAGAGGACGTAGGATAATAATTAAGGTTATGTTCAATTTCATTTGTGCAACATTGCAATTTTAAAAAAAGTTGTTTAGGTTTTGTCCTCTAGGGTTCTCGGCGGGGTGTTTCAATAAATAATCCTTCTTATGACAGTTCCTTTTCTCACATTTCAAATCCTATTGAAAGGATGGATAAAATGCTCCTTAACTTGAAAGATAACACATACTTCAAAATAAGTCTTATTAAGCAAAGGCTTAGAGAAGTGGAAATGGATAAATCAATTTAGGAGGTGGCATTACCATCTTAGTCTTAAATCCACCCTACAATTACCCATCAAGTACAAGTTGTTGTTCAACCACTGGTGGAGTATTCATTAAATATTAAGGAGAAGGGAGAGAGTAGGCATGAAGAAGAGGTATTTTTGAAAGAATGCTTGGTGATGAAGAGGTTGATCAACATTTCCCCTCTCCCCAAGTTGATCAAGGAAATGAGCAAGTTCCTGAAAATAGACTTGCACTGGATTTTTATGATGAGGATATACTTTTTGATGATGTTAGGTTCTTGGCTTGTACTCAATTATTGAATGGGTATAAATTTGTAACTTCCAAGGAATTAAAGGATTTCATTATCAAAATCAAGAAATATGAGTTTAATGAAAAATTGAATAGGGCAAAGGAAGGAGTTGATCCTTCACAATATGAGGAGATTACTAGGAAATTCCTCCCAGAGATCAACTTTGATGCCTCGAGGACCACTCCTAAGGAAGGAGGGTTGAAAAGAAAGTGAAGTGCTCCTATTGCTATAATGGTACATTACTTCAGACATTTCCCTAGATATAATTAGATAAGCAAGGTGAGCAAGATTATTTTGAATCGAGTTTCAATCCAAACTTGGAAAGCCTGGCTATTTGGGTAATGGCCACAACTTCTAACAAGCCTAGAGTTGTAGAGCCAGTTTAGGAAATATATGGGAGTTTGATAATAAAAATAACATTAGATACATTAGATCCTCAAACTACATCTTTGGTGGTGCATACTTTCATGTTTAGTGCAACAATTGTAAAAAGACAAGTTGAATATGACAAGCTATATGTAATGCATATAAATATGAAAAATGAATGCAATAAGGTAGTAGCTTAGCTACCACAACCACAAGTTGCTAATCCTTCCCCTCTAGCCACCATATATGTAGATTTTTCAATGCAAGATAGAGAGACTCTCTCTCTTAGGATAAGAGACTTAAAGGAGTAGTTGAAACAAAGCCAAGAAAATGAAAGATTGGCTAAGGATGAAACCAAGATAGAAACAAATATTATTGATGATTTTTTGGGCCATAGACTTGCATGTGTGCTCCATAGCATTGAAGGATCCTAGATTTCATATGATGGATTACAAAAGGCATATGCTAAGCATATGCAACTATAGAACAACTTCTAGGATTTTTTTAATAAGTGGATTTTTTGGTCCACCTCAATCAAGGAGATCATCAAAATGACATATTTTGATACCAGTGCTCCAAAGAATTTTGCATAGATCATTGAGCATATTGATTTAGTGGGAGAGGTTTCATCCTACCAAGAAAAAATGGATATGCAATTTAAAGCCAAATTAAAAATGTTTGAATGAATAGAGGGTAAAGTACAAAGTTGTATCACACTTTTATAAAGGAAACAACCAACACTGATCTAACTTTTAAAATTGAATCACTAGAAAGTGACATATATGTTTTGAATTTTGAAACAATGTAAACTAATAAATTGTGTATTTTTTAGTATATTTTATATTTGTATTTTTTTGACAAAATTTAAAAATTATTTAAACATAGTTTTTTTTATAAATTAACACTTTAATTTAGTTGCTGATAAAATGCTGAAAAATGATGTTACATGAGACATCAAACTTTATATAGTAAATATTTTTTTTTCCTTCAAATTTTTTGTGTATATTTTTAAATTGAAACTTTAGGGCATGGATATATTTTTTTACAATTTTAATAAATATATATTTTAAAATAAATATTTAAATGTGTGTATAATAAAACACAACTATTTCCACTCAACATCAACTTTTATATTAAATATTTATCTAAAATAGAAAACAAAGTATACTATCTTAATCTAGATTCTTTTATCTAGGGCATCATTTTTTTTTTTTAAAGAAAAAGTTTTAATATTTTTCTTGGTGTCATAATCAACCTAATATTTTTATGTTGATAACCTACTTTTTAGTAAAAAAATAAAATAAAAATAATAAATGAACTATTAAATAAATATATATTTAAAAAAATACTATAGATCTACAAAAGGGTATTTTTACATTTAAAAAATGTTATTTAATAGGAGTTGTTGAAACATTAATTTTTTTAAATAATTTCATTTTTTTTAGTAACTTGGCCTCAAAGTGGTTCTACATATACATTTATTCGACAATTTTAGTTGGAAAAGTTGTGGACATATTTAACTTATCTAAAATGACTCTTACTAGATCATATGTTTGACCAAAATTGATTTTCAGTTATAAATACTAAAATTCACTTGTGCTAATAAGTTGGCCGAAAGTGTGACACAACTTTGTACTTTTACTCTAGAGCGGAGGATAATTCCTATGATCATGGATAATTCAGGGGTGATCAAATCTTTGGATGTATAGGCAAGGCACATTGGGGCTCAAATTATATTTGTAAGATCGAAAAATGAGGCTTTAATAAACATTAAGCATGAATATTTCAATACTTAAAATCAACCACTAAACTATGAATTCAATATACTTAAACTCAAATCAATCAATGAAGAACAAATGTAACATAGAAATGTAACCAAAATGATACAATTTTACCTTCCTTTCTATGCTACCTTTGAATCACCTTCATTGTTTCTTTCCATTTGTATCCTTAAATATTGCTCTCAAATTTTGTATGCTAAATGTTGCTTCAAGCTTCAAATATTGTTGAATGATAAAGAATGCCAATTATCGAGAATTCAAGGTTATCCAAACACATGAGAAGAAGGCTTCTTTTATAGAAATGCTTATTTCAAATGAACTATTTGGATGCAAAGATTAAAGATCAAGATCAATGGTCAATGTCTATTGAGAGGAAACAGATTGAGTAGTTAACTGACCTGCTTAATCCAATCAAGGGAATTGATTGGATTATCATTGGAAATTTGATATATTAATTAGTGGGATTGGAATAATTGGTGGAAATGATTGTATTAATTAGTGGGATTGGAATAATTGGTGGAAATTGATATATTAATTAGTGGTATCAGAGAGAATAATTAGTGGATGTAATTTGATCAATCAAAATGTGTGAGGATAATTAATTAGTTAAATAATTAATTAATCTTGAGAGGAATGTGCAAACAGAGATTGAATTAATAAACACAAGTCTATTTATTAATAGATCATGTTGAGTGAATATTGGAGAATTAAATAATTAAGTTAATTATTTAATGTGGAAGAGGTGAAGTAAATTAGAAGAATAAGTAATGTTAGAGACATAATTAAATTATTCATGTTTATTTAATTAATCAGGGGGAATAAGGTTAAATGGGGACTTTATTAAATAAATATGATTTATTTAATTAGTCAAAAATGATGAATGATAATGAATGAATTAAATAATGTTAAATCATTTAATTAATAGATGAATATAAATTTGATAATAATTAAATAATAATGTATTATTTAATCATTTAGGGAAGAAGCATGAAAGTTTGTTAAATAGTATTATTTGTAGGCCAGGATAATTTAGGGTATCTACATTTTGCCCCTCTTTGATATAATGTGTGTTTATAGCGTTATGTCGAAGAAATCTTAGAAATTGTAGTTTAAAAGATGGCCTAGTATGCCAAAGTGACAACAAGATAGCATGGTGCCCCCTCAAGAAATTTGGTGAAACTTTTGGATAATGAGCCAATTTTTCTAACAAGATAATGTGATGCGTTTAAGTGTAAGGATTGACAAAAGAAATGTTGACTTAGAATAAAATATTAGTAAGGAGTGAAGAATCATTAGATGGATCATTCATCTGAACCAAGATTGATGATTGATAGTACTTGAGCTTTTAGCAATGCATGTTTTATCATCATAGAGCATTTTACTATGGGACATGAAACAAGTGGATGTATGCATACCTAAGCATGAATTGTGAAGGTAGCTTTTGTTTATGTTTGTTGAAGATATGATATATGGACAAGTGGAAAATGTACACTAAGTTGAGACAAACCTTGGTAACAAAAGAATCCATTTTTCAAAGATTTAGACATATTAGACACAAAGTGTCCTAATTCCAATCAGCGACAATAGAACCTTGAAAGAACGTCTGAGGAAATTACTATAGAGCATGTTTATCCAAATGCAAGAAAGTGTTAGATTAGATTTTAACTTGTATAGGATGTTTAGATTATGCTAAATAGAATGCCAATCACACACAAGGACCTTAGTTTTCTCCAGTTTTGTTACCAAGACAAACCACAAATAGAAATCAACAGAAAGAAATGCCATAATCCATCACCGTTGCTCTAATTACTTGTGGATATCATCGAGTAGCTTAGGAGTATGACATACAGTAAATTAGATAAAAAAGATAAGATTAAACTGAAAAAAAACAAGTCAACAAGCTTTTAAATCTTCTTGTCTACCAATAAGTACATGATATGTAAAAATATTATTCTTGATTTAAGGAATAAAACATTTCATATAAGATGCCTAGTCTGGTTTCGATAATGTCACATCCTATATAAGAAAAATGATTTTTGATTTAATAGGTAATTTTCATAAGTATGTAGACAATTGATCAGCTATTTTAAAGACTTATTTGGGTGGTGTCATCTTGTTGTTTCGTTGGCTTGTTAAGCTCAATTCTTTGTAAGATCTCCTTGTATGTGTCCAACATGTTAGTTCTCTTACAAAGGAATAGTTTCATTATGCAGTTTGAATTGTTATGCAATTTTTAGTATAAAGGACCCTAAAGGGATTGACCTAATGCCTCGGGGGCTCATCAATGATGACCTTACCTATGTGACAAACGCAGAGACATTGTAGTTTGACTATATTGGTGACCACTAATACCTTATTTATGAGACTTGGAATAAGATAAAGACTTGATTTCGATGAACCCTAAAGGATAGACCTAATGCCTTAAGGGCTTACCGATGATGCCCTTTCCTACATGACGAACATAGAGACATCGTAGTTTGACTAACCATGATTGACACTGTTTTTGGATTTTTTGAATTTTCATGACTGTTTTTGGAATATTCAAAGGATATTTGAATGTTTTTATGTTTTGATGCTTTTGAATTTTACATTTTTTGATATTTTTGAATTTTCAAGAATATTTGGATGTTTTTACATTTTAAGGAATGTTTGGATGATTTTGGATTTTTTTTATTATGATCATATGGATGAATGATAAAGAGATCAGTATGTAGGGATATCAATAATCTTTTGAGATTTTGTTGATAGGAACTTGCTAAAATTAATTGATCTGATTGAGTAATTACTAATAATGATAACATTGTTGAGGATACACAACAATGCAAGGATAGTGTTATCAAGATAGGAACAACATGAGGATTGGGAAGGATACATCCCAATATGATGATTGATTGATCAAGATTTTTAGACAGGCTAGGGACAAGATTGTTGAATGTTTTGATACCATGTTGAAGTGTCAACAAGATGCAACTAATATGGATTGTTTGCATTTTTTGGATGATACCTAGATCACAATGTGAGCTAGAAGTCATAGATCAAAATTTATTCTGAAGCAAGATGTAAGTACTTACCCCCAGTGTCTAGCAATGTAGGGAATGCAATGGCCATGGATATGTGAAGGATAAGCATTGTGTCAATTGATCTAGGATAAAGGATTTACTTCGAAGGGCTATCTCATAAGAGGATAACATGTTTGACCCAAGCAAAATGTTTGAATAGTGCTATGTGGGTGAGGGTATGACATATGATAGTATATGGTCAAAGGCAATATTTTCCAAAAGCATGTTTTGAAGTATGTGCCCAGGTAGTCTTTATCAAGATCATAGTGGATAGGGACTTAGATGGATGCCAGTGAAATTGATGGATAGTAGATTTATTATGGATGGAACAGATAGGATGTTGGATTTATTATGCATAAGATAAACTACTCCCAACTAGAATGATGCACATAGATGTTTGATTGTTACACATGACACCCATTTGCTAGGTTTTCACCATAGTACTTGCCCAAAGTTCCATAAGAATGGTTTTCACTATTGGGTGGATTAATTTTTCTTTACCTTTTTCTTTGTTTTTATTTCTTTTGTATTTTTGAATGATCGTTGATCATGTTGAACCACTTGGTAGTGTTGATGTAGATGTTGTTGTCATAGTGTGTAGATAATGTCCTGCCTTGAGGAGTAGCTTTTCCAAAATAGTAGCACTTTGTTTACAACTGGTGAATGTTATTGTGATCCTCTTTGATACCAGAGTTAGTCTTATCTAAATGCACACTTCGTGATAGAGTTCCATTAGAGTCCTTATGATAACTTAGTGTTGCTACAAAAATGTGGTGGATTTGTGATATAGGATTTTTGGACTTTAGGCGAGATGTTGGATTATGATGGAGGAAATGGGATGGAGATGAATCATTTGATAGTTTGGATTGTGGATCTTTTATTCTCCAAACTTGAGATGGTGGATGATGGAAAGCAAATATGTAGTTTTGATTAGATTTAGGACCAAATTTTTCACACATTGTGTGTTGGTTTTGAAGTCTTCTTTGAAGGAGGTGGACACCTTTGATAGTTTAAAGGTCTTTTTTGATGTGGCTCAATAGTTTCATTCACTTTTGGATTTGGATTTTGATTGGATGCTTTACATGATCCAACTTTCTTTATGATCCATTTTGACTTTATGTGTCCACTTTGGCTTTTGGATTTATTAGCTTCAATGGCTTGACTTTGATCTTTTTCTTTGTAAAGATTATTTTTCTTTTGTTGGTCCCTTTTAGTGAAAGGAAGAATTAGGGAATGATGGTCTATTATGCAGATGGGTGGATTTTTGGCAACAACCTTATGATAAGGACTATTCATAACAACTATTTCAATGTTTCCATCAAATGCAATTGTCCTTGGTATCATGGAGGTACCTCTAACATTCTTAGATTTCTCGACTAATGAATAACCAAGTCCATGATATCTAGGATTATAAAAAAATTGTACTGGTTCCAAAATACCCTTTTCATGTAGGCCTAATCCGTCTCCTTTATATTGCATTCTTTGATAGATCTTGTTTGTAATAGGATATTTGTTGTTTTGATAACAATATGCTAACTCTTCTTTGTGTTGTTGGGAATCATCAATGGTTGTCATTTTCTCATTATTAAGAAGGATTTATTTAACAAAAGTGAGTGATCCAAGTTGATAGGATACTGGTGTTTCGTCAACATATGGGATAGCTTCTTGATTGATATCTTTGACCTAATTTTGTGAAATATTGGATTTTGATAGTTCTTCAAGAGATATCAGTGCTTCAAAGTTGATGTAAAAACCTTATTCATGGTCATCTTCTGAAATGTCACCATAAAGTCTAGTGAATTCAACTATAGCTTAATCATTTGTAAATATGGACCTAGAGTAGGAGACTCTTGTTCTAGATGAAGATAATCTAGATGTGTCCAGTGGAAGCATGTATCTCATCTGCAAAAGTGGAGGTGATTGGAATATGGATGGGGTCAATGTTAGTTTTCAGATCATGAATGACATGGAAAAGAATAATGGGATCTTGATCAAGAATAGGATGAGATGGAAGGATTTCAATAACTTGATCTTAACTCATTTAAGGTATTTATTCTTGATGCTTTGGATTGTGTTCTTGGCATAGATTGGTTTTGGATAATGTGGTAGGAATAAAGAACTCTTGGGTAGTCTCAATATGTGGGCATGGTGGTAATGAAATTTGAATTGAAATTTTTGGAGTAGGCATGATGGGTGATAGGATTCATGATGGTATTTGGTCTAAAGTTTCATGATTATGGATTGGTTTTGTATCAAATAGTGGTTCATCTATTGTGGATATCCCTTGGGAGAAATCCTAGAAGGTGTTATTATTCGATGATTAAGTTGATGGGGATGATATGGGTTGATGTTGTACAGGTTCCAATGATGAAGGAATGGAAGGAGAGATGGGGGATTCTTGTGGGGATGCTTCTTTAAAACATCCTATCATGAAGTCAAATGAGGTGCACATGTTATGGTCATTGCTAGACATAGGTAATTGGTTTTGATCTTGCTTGGGAAAATTATCTTAATACATGTCTAATATCTCATCACATGAGTTACAAATAATGTCAATGTGATTATTAGTAGATGGGTTGGGATTTTGGAGAGGAAGCTCTTGAGTTAGCTTGATAGGTGATGGAGGACATGATGGTGGAAGAGGTTTGGATGATGTAGGATTACCCATATGCTAGGATTTCCTAGCTTTGTTTTCACATTGGAGTTGAACATCCCTTTTTATGCTTCTTAGGAGATCATTGACTAATGTGCTTTTCTTGAATGGATTTGTGGATTGGGATGTTTTTTGGAAAAGTGTGTCAACTAATTTGACAAGTGAACTTAGGGAAATTTGATGTATATTTTGATGTTGATAGTGATTTTGAAACCCTTGATGTTGTTGCAACACTACTTCATGTTGTTGTGACCCTTGATAAGAGTGATTTTGATATGGATGTTGAGGATTTTAATTTTTATGTGGTATTTGAATTTGTTTAGGTGTGAACGAATCCATCCCATAATTCACTATGTGAGGATTTGGCATGTTTGTGTTTGGGATGTATTGATTTGACAATATGATGTTGGATTGAGGAAGATTCATGCTTTGATCATAGACTTGTATGTTTTGACCTTGATTGAAATATTCCACATGACAAGATGCTCCAAAAACTTGATTAGGGGAATCGATAGTTGATATATCATTGAAATTTGTAGATATGATGACCCCATGCAGTGGTTGTATGTAAATGATTTTGGATAATTAAGTGGTATTGACATGATTTTCTGATTTCAAGATTGATTTTTCAAAGACCTTTAGATTTTCTTTGATCAATGTTTGAATGATGAAAGAATGTGTCACCTTAGGAGATGTTTTATTGTGCATTACCTTGGTGAAATGATTTGATAACCTCAAATTTTAATAATGATAACATTTGATTGATTTTGGACCAATGATGAATGATTGTTATGGATGAGTGAAGGATGTAAAAAAATTGACTTTGAAAATGTTTGGAGACGTGAATTTTTTTGGATGTTGATGATGATGAACTTGCAAACCTTGAGAATAGACTTATGAATTCAAGGTAAGTTTTTCCAAAAGGATGATCACTAATGCAACCAAACTTGAAAATAGATTATTTTCAAGTATGAAATTAGTGATTATTGTCAAAATTGTCAAGTTGTTTGTTTGGAGATGAGATGTTTTTGATGATGGTTTCATGGATAAGTTGGTGGATAGTGGATTGATTTTTTATTTTTCAAATGTTTTTGGAATTTTTTGGATGAATGCAAGACTAGCATGAATTTTAATCTATGTTTTTGGGTTTTTTGATGAAATTTGGGATGAATGCAAAGACCTTTTGGAATTTTGACTTTAGATCCTAGAATGTGACTACCTAGACTAACACAACCAAGTGAAGGATCCTAAAACCTCAAGATGATGATGATGGTTTGATAGAAAAAATGATTCCACAACTAGAATTATGAGTTGGGTTTCAAATTTTGTTGGTGAGGGTAGATTTATAAAAGGATGAGGTTTTTGATGATTTTCCTAAATGGTAACTCTAGACTTTGACCTTCTGATTTTTTTTGGTTTCTGAACTTTTAGATTTTCAAGACAATTTTCTTAAGGACTTATGACAATGATACTAGAATGATGCTAAAGTGATACTAAGTTTAACCTAAGAAATCTAAAGATGTTGAAAAATGCAACAAACAATAAATAATTTTCTTTTGAATTTTATGATTTTCAAAATCTATGATTTTTGACCCTATTTTTTTTTCTTACTAAGCAAATTTAGTCCATCACAAATACATTTCAAGATTCCTCACTTGCATCACATACAATTGTGGTTTCAAAATTTATTTTCTAAGGCAAAAAATCAATTGGTAGAGTTGCAATGTATTACCAAACAACCGTGTCACACAAACTAATGGGTGCGTCAAACTATTTTGCAACATAGATACTCAGTTGTGGCACACAGGTTGATAATTACGATGCAACACTTTAAGTAAACAAAACAAAATCTAGGAATCCTAATTTTTTTATATTTTTGATTTTTTAAGGTGTGGATCAAGGATACAAACATAGAGAACATTCATTTTGAGAAGTGATTAATGAATTTTCACAATTTTTTTTTATGTCCAATGATAAAATGTTTGAACTTTTATCGACACAATAGTTAAAAACAAGCACAACCTATAGTAGTGGTAGATCTGGTTCCTGGTTCCAATTTGCTGATAGTTTTGACAAGTTTACAAGTTTAAAGTTTAGGTATGATGTTTAAGGTGATTTGTTTGAAAGAGCAAGTGATACACACAACATACAAAGTATGCTACAACTGAATCAATAGGTAAGGAGGATATTCTGCAAGCTTTTTTTCATAAAGCTTACTATGCAAGATTTGATAAACACATTCCTATTTAGTCAAGTAGGTACATCTCTTGAGTCGGATGTGAACGATAAAATACCTAGCTTGAATGGATGACTAGAGTATGCAAGCATACATGATACACCTCTTACCTTGAAAGGAAAAAAAAGCTCCTCACAAGGAGTTTGTCACCTCAACAAGTAATTAGTACATGACGAATATCTTCATGGAATGACTAACTGTCCCATTACACCTTCTCAAGAAATGTTTCAGAAAAACTTGGCTTTGGCTTCTAAGTAGAATGGTTTGTAATGACTCAGTGAACACCAAAGGTATAATTCAAACATGATACACTAAATTCTATATCCAACCTACATGTGGTCTATGCACCCACATCAAAATCAATGTGCAAGGTATAACATCCTTAGATACATGCTACTTACTTGAATCATTTTCACACTTTTATATAGCTCGCTTGAACACATGTTTTGAGGTCGCCTTGAGTTCTCCATTGCGAGATGTGTCTCAAGGTAGGTACCCCTACTAAAAAAAGTTGTGAAGTTTAGTGTGTGATTTCTTGTCACCTAGGATCACACAAGTGTGCAAGGGGAGAGGAAACTATGTGAAACACCTCTTTGTGCAAGCGCACCAAACACGATGTAATACCCCTCCCGAAAAGTGATTATTAAAATTAAGTTCTACAAGGAATAAATTAATAATTTAGGCAATCAGATATTATTAAAAATTAATATTAGGCCATTGTACATATATATTTGATAAAAAGGAATTATTAAAATGCTTTAGGACAAAATTTTTCGTAGAATCTGAGTAGATTATTTATATGAATGTTCGATTGTTCAGAAGATTATTTTGGGGCAAAATGGTAGGCAATATCCCTGGGACTATGTTTATTTGTTTATTATTATTAACGCGAATATCTTGTGCAGTGATTTAATACATTCAATAATTTTGTATGAGCATTTGTGATAGGGTCCACAGATATGGATTAAAAAATGAAGTGGTGGCACCTTTCTACAAATGAATTTCATTATCATCTCATTATGTTATACTTACTTTGCTCTTATCGTCTGAGATTCATTTTTTCCCTCTTTCTAGTCGTAGCATCTACTTGGGGGCATTTATGTAGATACTTTTCAAATGCTCTCTGATCAAGATGTTATAAATGTAAGATCCTCAGTAATAGGAAGTATTGGTGTTCATGACAATTTGGGGAGTTACTTGTCTAAATGTCACAGAAAATCATTATTACAAGTTCATGAAGTTCTGGTTGCTACATGCTCACGGTCTTACTGCTTTCGATAGAGTATTTTTCTGAAACTCTTATCATAGAACTTATGAAAGCACTAAAAAAATAGGACTAGATTAAGTTTTCTTTTCTAAATAAAATTCGTACAATTTTTTTCTAACATGCAAGATTCTGAATCTGTTTGAAGCTGAGGTTTTTGATATATGTATCACTTTGTGTTGTTAGAATTCAGTATTGATGAGAAAGTTTCGAACTTCATTGCATAAAACATTGGTTTTGAACTATAGTTTCTCATATATTTCAGATTGAGTTGTAGGCAACATTGCTTTCTTATCTTTTAAATAGAAATTGTTGTGGTAGGAAAATCTTGTTGCATGTGTGCTATGATTTCATTTTCCTTTGTTGTATTCAAGTTTTGGCATTACTGAGACCTCATCGATATTCTGTTTTGCACTCCATTTCCAAAAAAAGAAAAGAAATTAAAAAGCATTAAAGTTTCCATATTATGCTTGTAAAGCATTCAATGAAAAGTTTCTATTTTAAAACTAAAAAGTTAGATGAAAGGCTTAATAACTATTTATTTATTATTAGAGAATAGAATATTAGTGGTAAGAAAATATAAATAATAAAAAAAAAAAATCAAATCAAATAAAAATCCCTCATATGGATGGAGTTTGAAAATCCATTTTAGGGAACTTAACAAATTAAAATGATGAAAAAACGTATACATTAATGTTCATACATTACTAAGAACAATTCAAACAAATTTCCATAATTAAGTGGGAATTATCCTTATCAAAATTGAAGGGGTAAGAGAATATAATTTTTAATAATATATAATTAGTGTTATTAATTAAACAATTAGTATGTATAGAATAATTAAATAAGATTGTTATAAGGGAATGCTTACCTTTTAAATTAAAGATTGATTTCATATGTATGTCATTACATTCCTTACTCAAAAATATTAGTCAATAAGTTTTCTTTAACCTAAGATTCTAAGTAATTTTAGAGTTGAACCTGAATAAGTAAATTAAGTTGCTTTTATAATCTTTAGATTATGAACTGAGCTAACAAAGGATTTTCTTTATATAGTGATAGCCTTAAATCAATGTTGGAAATTAAACCATAGTAAGAAATTTACCTTTTAAATTTAATCAGAAGTACTAAGTAAATACTAAGCAATAAATGTTAGCTTGCTCTTCAAAATAAGATTTAACCTATCATTTTAGATTTGATAGCATCCAATTAATTTTTATTATATTGATGCTCATAGTGATGTGTAAAAAACTGTTTTCATTACTTTTATATCAAAACATGATTACTTATTTTAAGGTTGTTTATTTTAATGTTGTTCTTTTGTTTGGAATTTCTTTATAGTTAAGTCATTGTTGTAAAACAATCTTCCTCTTTAGTCAAACTAGGGAAACAAATGTAAATAAAACAAAGAAATTTTTTTATATCATCAACCCATCAAACTTAAAGGAGTGCTCAATTGCTATACTTTAAGATACCTAGGGAAAGGTGTTACATAGGTAAAATTGTATTTACAATATTATTTCTTAATTTTCTCTTGTATTATTAATTATTGAATTAGTATTTAAAAATATCTAGCTTGAGATTGACTCATTGTTGACTATTGTGAGTAGGCTCTTATGGTAAATTCACATCATCCATCATACCATTTAGACAAATTTATTCCTCAAGTGTAAATAATTTATCTTTGTTTCACTTATTTCATTAATCATTTCTTTCAAATTTATATACATTAGTTTTTCTAGTGTGGGTATTACACACGAAAATTAAGTAGTTCTTTTTAAAGCCCAAACAAGATACAATTTGTTTGTTCTTTTTTAACACTCAAAGAAAAGTGGCATTTTAAATAATGTTATTAATTTTAACCCACATAGTAAAATTTGATAGTTGTTTTTTGTTCATTTTAAGTGCACCAAAATAAACGTGAGACATCCATGTCAATTTTTTAAACACCAAAAATTAAATGTGTGTGTTCTTTTTAGAGCCCAAAATCAAAAGTGTGGGACATTCACGTCAATTTTTAAACACCAAAACTAAATATGTGTTCTTTTTAAAACGCAAAAAATTAAGTGTGAAACCTACTCCTCTAATTCGCCACTAGCTACAAGAAATGAGATTAGTAACACGGAAAAATTATTCTACTATTGAAAAGAAAAGAAATTAAAAGAAAATAGTCATCATACTACCTTTTTGTTTTCTTCAACAGTCAATTACGGAGTTGAGAAATGCAATTGCATCGTACTAAATGTGGTTCAGTAAGTGTTGACTGTGGTGTATTACTAATCGATTGCGATAGATTGTCAGATGACTATGTTATATTGTTAAGCGAATATGGCTTATGAAAACTCAGATTCATCACTCTATTAGAACCTGCAACAAACACAAAAAATGTAGTAACAAATGTGATGGGTTTAGTTATCAGCCTATTTTCTATTGCTTT
>VDFB02100738.1:0-11639 GCA_007258455.2 Sequoia sempervirens | reverse complement strand
TAAAAATAGTAAGTTGTCTGTTTCAACTCAAATTTTGCACACAAGCAGCTTGATGTGCCTTGGATGCAGTGTGACTGTTGAAACTTCAAAAATGCCGAGAGAATGCCCCGAATCGCACACTTACTAAAAATAGTAAGTCGCCGGAATCTGATGAAACTTCAGTGGAAACCTGTTGGAAGCACACTGACAACAATGTTAATCTCTGTTTTCAATATTGTAATGTCCCCTTTCTGGACGAAAGCACTTAACCCCGAATCTTGCATTCAAAGTGTTTCTCAAAGAGACATTAAAATGTTAGAGATCAACAAATTCTAGTAATAACGTCTAATTAGATCAAAGATGATTTAGTTATTTGTTCCTCGCCAAAGGATTATTCGTTTCTTTCCAATTATTCACTATGAATGATTCCTTTATGAGTACCAATGTCTTCTAAATTTCCATAGATGGAATTCTATTATACCATTTTAACATCATGGAGTCATTATTACTTATAAAGCTCAATAATTGCTACAAGCATCATTATTTGATAATCGCAAATAATACATCATATATATATATATATATATATATAGTCTTGTTCATATTGTACGTGCCCACCATCTATGGTGTATCTATGAATTTTAATACATATATATATATATATACACTTATCAATGGTTAACATGTCATCCCAACTCTCAATATATTTATCCATCCTAATATGTTCCACTATGAATTCGGGTGGATGGTTCCATATTAACTATACGATTACTAACATGATGCACATTTCTTACCTATGATAATGTGGTATGCATATGGGACTAACTATAAACAACAATAATTATTCTATATTAACATCTGCATTATTATCCCTATCAATATTAAATATTAATTTATTTATTAAATGCCAATTATTAATATCTACCTTTAATTAACATAATCTTGATATCATAATCTAGTCCCTTAAGTCACAAATTAATCATTATTACCTTATTGAATATATATATATATATATATATGCATAACTATTATCAATTAGTTATATTCATATTCTTATTATATTTACTTATTACATATTATCATAAATTAGAATGTGATTATATACTATTTATATTCTTATTTACATATTGTCTATACTTATTAGATATTTACTTTTTACACACTATCTATGTTTATTTATATTTATTTCTTACCTTCTTTATCGAACTGCAGACGGACCTTCGATTCCTTTCTTATTTGATCTGCCTTGCCCGTGCCTCTTATAAACCTTTAATCTCTTATTCCTGGTCGATGGACAGCAGTCTTATACTTTGAATATTATATTTTGAATATTATATTTATAATTATAATATTACCAATTATAATTATATTTAAATTGTAATTATTCATGTTTGAAATTTAACAATTATTTGTATGTTATTTATTTATTTGTCTTTTAGACGCTTGATAGTTTAGTGTTACAATTTCGGGGGACATGACAAATATATTCACTTTGTTCGACCTTGGACTGACCAAAAGGATGGAAACCCTAATTTTAGACTTGGCCAAATTTTACTTTTAAGCTCACAGGCGGGAACGTCCCCGGAAAGACAAACAGTAGAAAAGAGAGACAACGACAAAACAAACTAAACCAAGCCAAAAGTTCGAAACGAAACAAAAATTAGGGGGGTCCCCATTTGCAATGGGGCGATGTGTGAAAAACGTCACAACAATAGAATATATTTATCAATTCGACTACTAGCAATGTGAGCAACGATGTAGCAGAGGAGTTCTATTGTCGGGATTATTCTTACCAGTCGACCAAATGATGCCTGAAGGTTCTTATATTGACGCACCAACACTTATTGAAGCCACATAAGTATTGATCAATGAACGGTGGTGGAATTCATTCACCCGGATATTTGTGGCATTCTTCCTTAGTGACGGAACTCACACTTGGCACGTCTACCTCTCATGGCAACAGGAGGATTATATTTTGAATATTTTCTAAGACCCAATATTGGGCATTCCAACGGCCCTAAACTTACACGGGTATGCTTGTAGCAACCTCTGAGTCTCTCTGGAATCTTCTTTGCAGTGTGAGTTTGAAAAGTCTGAAGTCATCTATACAGTCTGAGACTTGTTGATGTGATTTTTGTCACTGCACCAATCAGCAGAACAAAGTAATCTAAAGGCTACTCCATTCTCTCTTGATCAAAGAATTTTGTACGCTAAGATTGCAAGAAAGATCGCACATTCAACTCCAAGGTTTCGAAATGCTTTGGAATACCCTTAGTAAGTTCGTTGTGATATGCTATTTTTACAAGGGGACTTACACAATTGTTCAAAAGGCTTGCAGTTGACAACAGGTTAATGATTTGAAGGGGATTCTCGTACGAATGATTTGGCGTTGAGGCATGAATTTTCCTAAAACTAACTAGAAATAAACTGAATTGAATGGCTGCAGGGATTAGAAACTATATGTTCTATCTAAAGGCGGGACGCAGGATCAATTTCAGCAAACTTCAACCAAACTCTGCTCCACCTCACGTTGGACAGCTTACACAAAGTTGGTGCAATCTTCAAGGGGATAGCAAGAAATTTTCAAGTCATAATCCGGCATCAAGACACCGTCAAGACGACGCATACCAAGACATGAATTATAACTGAAGTTAGGCTTTAAAAATGCTCCAGTTGACCACACAAGGCAAATTTGTTGTCAGCAAGCTGTTAGTGGTATGGACTAAAACGAAGTTGTCTCGATTAACACCACCAATCCACAACTAAAATCTACTTGCATGAAATAAAAATTACGCTACTTAAAGCTACTTTACGCTACTTGAAGTAGAAGGGATGAAGAAACCTCACTAGCTATCCATAACAAAGACGAATTTCACCATCAATGAAAGATCTTTTATTATGAAAGTTTTCACATCAATCTCTTACAAAAGTTTTCATTCTCCTCCAAACTATACTAAGCTATCAAACTATCTCTCTGCTCTAACAAAATGTCTACTCTCTGATGTCTCCTCTAATCTAATGAGGTACAAATGAGAGGGACTCCCCCTTTTATAGATAGCCCAGTCCAATGGACGGCTCAGATTACAATCAAATGAATGGCTAAGATTAAGCCACCTCAGCCCTAACCCTAAAAACTGCCAGAATGGGGAGTGGTACAATAAATGAATCATAAGATTCCCACTCACTCCCAAAATTGTAAAGGCAATTAATGCCCACAATCAGTCCTCCAGAAGGTCATCATCCAGAAATGCTTTTCCATTTCTCCTTTTCCTTGGCTGCAAAATCAATGAACCTAGTAAGCACAACCTCAACCTCGTGAATTGAGATAGGTGGAATATGATCGAGCTGAAACTCCAACACCATGACTGACTGTCCATGCCGTGTGCAAGATTTTCTCCAAGCAGCTAAAGCATCCTGTGTACTCTAAATCAGGCTAGAAAAAGTCGAAATGTTCTCAAAGTCATCCTGCACAAAAGACTTCACCTCCGAAAATAAAGGCAGCAGCCTACTCCTCAATCCATTCGTAGTCACCTCATCAGAATTCAAATGTCTAGCAAAGATTGCCTCCAAGGTGTTCAGGACTCCATCAATGATGTTTGTCATCGCCTTCCTGACTCTAGTTGAATCCGCCTAAGCTGCATCAAAGAATCCATGCCCTGTGACTACTGAAGAGTACCATCTAGCAAAATCATACCTATCACCCTCCTGAATAACTCCTCCATCAATCAGCATCTGCAAAGGAGTCTACATCAATGCCTCCAAACGCTGAATAACTTTGCTCTGATAGACAGAAGCATCACCCCAGGCCTTATCAACTGCCTCCATTCGTGCCATAATGTCGAAAGCTTGCTGGTAAGCATGAGCAAGATCCTCCATGAACTTCTTTGTCTCAGCACGAACACCTGTAACCCATTTGTCTGCCTCCTGTGCCATTTTCCTCAAATCCTCTAGGCCATTAACAGACGATTCCCAGATAACCTCGCGAATCGAAGCTCAAGTGTTGGAATCTCCCTCACCACAAGGTGAACGAGAATAAAATGTTAGCCATCCCATCAACGCCTTATGCTCCTTCCAATTTCTTTATATACTTTCTCTCCTTCCGCTTTAGAAGGTAACTGGCCCTTGAGTGCCCTCCTCGATAGAGTTACTGCTAATCTCTCGCATGATTTGTGCCTCCTGAGGGTTTACCAACCATGGAAGCTGTGATCAAGAAGCGACCTTTCCTGCGGATGCTGCTCTCATCTATCACAATCAACCCTCGCCTAGTGCCTCAACGGAGGGTGCGAGCCATCCTCTTCACCAGCTGGAGACCTCTGGAAACTTCCTCAGCCTCTTCTTGGGTGGAAACTAGATGACAATCAGAATAACTAGAGATATCACCTAAACACGTGATATCTAAGACATAATATGATTTCTCAATATTGTCAAGTCACATGACATTCTTCATATCATATCTTATTATGGTATGTGCACTGACATCAAGTCACATGCTGTCTACCATAATTCATGGCATATCCATGGATATAAATATCCACCATGATTATCTCTTAATGATCATAATGATCTACAAATGATATCAAGTCCCATGATATCAATAAGAGACACTATCATGACATGTCCATAATATCAAGTCACATGATATCTACCATGATAGTTTGATCATTGTAGAGTCGTCACTTTACAATGTCAATTACAAGTGTACATTATTAGAAAGATCGTCACCTTTCAATAATGCATACAAGAAAAGTAGGCCCATAAAGTCATGGAGTCACACACATGACAAAAGAGTTTACACATTAAACATCTTTATATATTAGTACAATTTATAAACAATTTGTATTTCAAACATAAATAACAAATTACATTTCAATCATACCAAGTTTCTTCCTAAAGTGTTCCAACTTGATTCGGGAGAGAGGCTTGGTGAGAATGTCCGCAGTTTGATCATTTGTACTAATATACTCCAACTGAATTACTTTCTTTTCCACCATATCTCTTACATAATGATAGGGGATCTCAATGTGCTTCGATCTATCATGAAAGACAGGATTTACAGAGAGTTTGATGCAACTTTGATTGTCACAATGAATAATTGTAGGATCCAAGGGCTCACCAAAGAGTCCCACAAGCAATTTACGAAGCCACACTGCTTCTCTTGCTCCCATTGAGGCTGCAATGTATTCAGCTTCTGTTGAGCTCTGTGCAACTGAAGATTGTTTTCTGCAAATCCAGGAGATCATAGTCGATCCTAAACTGAAGCAACATCCTGATGTGCTTTTTCGATCGGTTACATTTCCAGCCCAATCTGAATCAGAGTACCCATGAAGATCTAATTGAACATTTTTGTAAAGAAGACCATATCCAATAGTGCCTTGAAGATATCTCAAAATATGTTTCACAGCCATTAAGTGAATTTCCTTTGGCTCACACATGAACTGGCTGAGAACATTCACTGCATAGCAAATATCAGGTCTGGTGTTAACCAAATACATCAAGGATCCAATCATTTGTCTGTAAAGGGTTGGATCTGCACACTTGGATTCTACTATTGCTTCTTTTAATTTGTGAAGGTTGGTTTCCATAGGTGTAGACATCGGTCTACAATCCAACATTCCAAATCTTTTCAGAATGTCGATAGTATACTTCCCTTGGTTTAGTATAATGCCTTCTGATTTCTGCCATACTTCTAAACCTAGGAAGTAGTGTAGGATACCCAAGTCTTTCATGTCAAATTCAGAGATTAGATCCTGCTTTCCTTGAGCAATGAGGTGATCCTCTCCAGTTATTAGCAGATCATCAACATATAAAATAATTATTAGCATATCACCTTTGATTACCTTGAAGTAGAGATTGGAGTCGCCCTTTAATTCTTGGAAAATCCATCCTAAGAGATAGTTGCTTCCAATTCTTCGGCGCATCAGAGCTCGCTTTTGTAAGTCCATAAAGAGCTTTCTTAAGTCTGCATACATGTGAGTCAGGTTTATGTATCACAAAACCTTTAGGCTGTTCCAGATAGACTTCCTCTTCAATGGTTCCATTCAGAAAGGCAATTTTTACATCCATTTGATGGATCTTCCAACCTTTAGTTGCTGCAATGGCTAACACTGCTCTCACGGATGTGTAACGGGCAACAAGTGCAAATGTTTCTTCGTAATCAATGCCTTCCTTTTGAGAAAAACCTCTTGCCACAAAACGTGCTTTATGTTTTTCTATACTGCCATCAGCAGCATGCTTGATTTTGAAGAGCCATTTGGAAGAGACAACAGATTTCTCTTTAGGTCTAGGCACTATATCCCATACATCATTCTTAAGAATAGATTGGTATTCCTCAGTCATTGCATCCTTCCATGCTTGATGTTGGAGGGCTTCTGTAACACTGTCAGGTTCTGAGTTTAAGATGTTGTTTATTAGAGCAACATAGCCAGAGAAACGTTTGGGTCTTTTACTCTCCCTGAACGTTCCTTTGGGTGCTACATGAACCTCAGCTTCTTTGAGCATCTTCCTGGCCCAAAGTGGTCTCTTATTATCATTTGGATTCTCACTTGATGGAAGTTCAAGTGACATTTCCTCAGAATGCTTCCTCTGAATTTCAGAATCAGGTTCCACCTCAGGTACTCTAGGAGAAAGGGTTTCTAACTCAGAGGAGCTTCTTGCCCTTTTGAATGCAATGTCTTCTTCAAAGATGACATCTCGACTCAACTCAATTTGATTCTGCCCGGGAATGTAAATCTTGTATGCTTTGGAATTTTCACTATAACCCATAAACACCCCCTTCTTTCCGGAAGGTTCTAGTTTGGATCTCTTCTCTTTAGGTACATGAATATAGACAGGACAGCCAAAGATCCTAAAATGATTGATGTCAGGTTTCACACCGGTAAAGGCTTCTTCAGGAGTTTTGTTATCAAGATGTGAATGAGGACATCTATTTTGAATATAGACAGCAGTCCTAGATGCTTCTGCCCAAAAAGAAGTATCAATGTTTTGGTCAAGTAGCATTGCTTTAGCAGCTTCTACAATGGTTCTGTTTTTCCTTTCAGCAACCCCATTTTGCTGGGGATTGTAGGCAACTGTGAACTCCCTCTTAATTCCAGCTTCTAGGCAGAATTCCTTAAAAATCTCAGAGGTGTATTCTTTCCCATTGTCTGTTCTTAAGATTTTTATTTTCTTTCCGGAGAAATTTTCAGAGAGGGCTTTGAACTCTTTGAACTTTTTGAGGATTTCTAATGATTCTTTACACTTAAGGAAATAGATCCAGGTTTTCCTAGAGAAGTCATCTACAAATATGACATAGTAAAGAAATCCTGCTTTAGAGGGTACAGACATGGGTCCACATAAGTCTGAGTGAACCAATTCTAACACATTAAGAGTTTTGCTCAAACTAGAGGGAAAGGATCCCTTTGAATTCTTCCCTAAGGCACAACCTTTGCAAGTTCCTTCATGAGATGGTTTTAACTTAGGTAAGCCTGTTACAAGTTTTTCCACAGAAGGTAGGGCACGGAAATGAAGGTGACCTAATCTTCTATGCCAAATCTCACTTGAATCAAAGGTGTCAAGGGTAAGGGCTTGATTAACTTCAGTGCATAGTTTATAAAGGTACCCTTGTCTTACACCTATGGTGAGGGCTTTCTTGATAGATGAGTTTTTAGGCCAAGCAAGAACTTTTCCATCTATAAAGGTAACTCTATAACCATTGTCTTCAAGGGCAGAGATGGATATAAGATTCCTCTTTATTCCAGGTACAAACAAGACTTCCGAGAGTTGAAGAGAAAGCCCAGATTTCAACTTGACAGAGCAAGTTCCAACCCCTCTTACAGGGTGAGCTGAATCATCCCCGATGGTTACTTCTTCATCAAACCTTTCGGTCAAAGTATCTAATTGTTCCCTGAATCCTGTGATATGTCTAGAAGCACCATTGTCAATCACCCAGTTGAGAGTGAGTTCGGATACTTGACTAGAAAGGGCTGAATGGAACACAAAATTCTCAGGTTCATGATCTGAATTTGACTTTCCTACTTTAGCAAAGGAAGTTTGTTGTTTAGTCCTATCAGGGCACTTCAATGCATAGTGCCCATATTGATCACATCTAAAGCATTGTACTTGAGAAATATCTTTCTTCTTATGAGGACCCTTTCCATTGGAATTTCTCTTTCTTTTGGAAGACCCTTTCTTGAAGGATTTTTTCTTACTCTGTTTATTAGATGTTGAGTTGAGTGCAAGAATGTCTTCATCTATTTTCTTTTGTTTATTCTCTTTAGAAATATCTTTCTTCTTATGAGGACCCTTTCCATTGGAATTTCTCTTTCTTTTGGAAGACCCTTTCTTGAAGGATTTTTTCTTACTCTGTTTATTAGATGTTGAGTTGAGTGCAAGAATGTCTTCATCTATTTTCTTTTGTTTATTCTCTTTAGAAGAGAGTCTGGATTCTTCTTGAAGACAGTCAGATCTTAGCCTATCAAACTTAGGGAGTTTAGATCTTGCACTTATACCTTGAACAAAAGACTCCCAAGAGTTTGGAAGACCTCCTAGAGCAATTAGGGCTAACTCTTTGCTGTCAATCTGATATCCAATGGTGGACAATTGATCTCTCAGTTCAGTAATCCTCATGAAGTATGCATTAATGGACTCTCCTTTGATTATCTGAACATTGTTGATTTGCCTTTTCAACGCAAGAGTCCTACAGGTGTTGTTGATCTCATAGGTACTCTCAAGAGATTTGAACATGAGGTAGGCAGATTCATGTTTAGCTAGGATAGGCACTATGTGATCCCTAACTGCATCTACAAGTATTTTCATAGCCTTTTCATTATTTTCTACCCATTGAGTTCTCTCAGGTTCAGACTTGGGTTGTTCCAAATTTTCTCTTACAAGTGAGTCTACCTTATGTTCCTTAAGGATCATCATGATTCTAAATTTCCATGATGTGAAATTTCGCCTCCCATCTCAAACTGGATCACTGACACGTAGCTAGAATGACTTTAAATCGAATCGTAGAAACATGGAATTCCAAAGGAGCAAAATCCGGGAGGTTATTAGACGGCGAACTGTACACCTGGGCTCATACCAAAGCCTGAATAAGCAAATCAAATGGCAATGAGGATTTAGTTTTCTACCAAAGTTTCAGTAATTTAACCGCCAAAAACCCTACGGCTGTGGATTGTAATTTCCGTGAGGAGATAATAATTGAATTCTGCATTTAGCTTAAATTTCAATGTCAAATGCTAATGACATTAATGCATTTCTATATCTGCATATCATTGAAGGATTCGCTAAATATATGTTTAGGAAATCAGTCCTCTAAGAGACACGTCTCATGAGAGGACGTGTCTCCAAGAGTGGAGACACGTCCACTCATGGGACGTGCTCTTTAGAGTCCGTGTTAACACATAGTTAACAATGCGTTTAGCATAACACATATTTACTGACCAGCGAATAACACTATAAATATCGATTTAGAATACAAATATGATTCGCATTTTATACTCATAGATTTGAATGATATGATGTTCAGAAATAGCGATAAAATCAATCAGACGAGAAATACGATGGTGCTTGCAGCAATCGTTTTTCCAGATCTGACCGACGCTATCTTTCAATAACAATCTCTAATTGTACACACTAACTTCCAATAGTTACCCAAGGCCCCAATTCCTTGGTGTCAAATATCAAAAAAAGGCCCCACTACCCTGGCATCAAAAATCTCAAAAAGGCTTAAATACCCTAGTTGCCAAAAAATTGCGTTCCCATATATCATACAAATCTCCACAAGTGACCCTCACTAATGCTATTTCAACTTCATTTGTCATACAATCAAGAGCAAAGAGATTTAAAAAGGAGGCCAACAGGCTTTTGGCTATAAGTTCCTCATACAACCTACAAATTCAGTTATTCAAAGGGATCTCTGATGAGATCCATGAATGTATAAAGATAAGCATCCTTTCCCTATCCTTAAATATGCTTTTGTATAGACAAAACCCATTTGACCAACTCATTTCCATCTCTTTCATATTAATATAGCCAAGAAGTAATTTATGTTTTAAATTAGGATTATTATAGAGAAATTGATTGCTTTTTACAAAGGTGAAAGTAGAATGAACTAAAATTCTAATATTGGTTTAGTTAAGACATTTTGGACAATAGTTTTTTTATGTGTTTTGGAAGGTTTTAAAATTGTTGTGCAACACACATTCTGTTATGACAGTTCATTTTGCTATGCAAGATGTTAGGTTTGTTTTGCAAACTAATGGCTTGTTGTGCAAGCCAATGCCTTGCCGTGCAAGCTACTAAAATTTTCCATGCAAAAGCCCAACAAACCTGCTGCCCGCAATGGCTATTTTTCTTAAGTATCTTGCTGGACAAGATCTACACTTTGTCCATAACAACACTCCAAAATGGGTGCACTATGCTCCAAGGAAGTTGTACTTGTTGCAAAATAATCCAAAAGGCTGTTGAAGAGTTTGTTTGTTAGCTGACAGGAAGGAGAACTGCTTCAACTGAAGATAAATAAAGGACAAATCTGTTGCAACAAGTTGTTATTAAGTTGTTTAAGAGTTGTTTGTCTCTCAGTGAAGGTGGCATTACTATTCTAGATGTTGTTATAACCAAATGCCACCACTAGTATCTATATAATGTCATAGCTAAGACGATGAAAAATAAATCCAACCATTCTAGATTTCAATATTTATCTCTGTGAATACTCAGCAATTCATTCATTCAGAATCTATATTAATATCAAAGCAATTGTTTAAAAAGTGAGTACGTGTTCTACGCATCAGTCTGATCAGGAAAGGGTCCACCCGAGAGAATTGGTGTCCAGCTTGGGTTTGTTTTCTATATGTGTATGTATGTTATTTAATTATTGATTCAATAAATTCAAATTTAGATTAAATAGTTAACAAAAGATTGTTGCGATTATCATTGTTTGATTTAATTTGCAGCAAGTTACAGTTTTAGTGTTTCAATTACTTTGCAGCAATTTCATTCCACTTTGCTGGAAGATTTGGTGTTTCCTCTGATGTTATCACTTTCTGCCAATCTTTTTTAGATCCCCAATTTAGATCACATCTGCATTTCATATAGGCTTCTCACATTTCAAAAGGAACTTGTGGTCTTGCATATACTTTGCAAACACCTGATAAAAACTAACATTCCTGGATTGAAATGATTTTGGATGTGCTCAAAAATTTCATTTGATTATAAATTGAATAGGACCAGGAATCAAATTTTATCAGTGCAATCTTGGCAATGTCATAAACAAACACAATTACTTCTCATTTTTTTCCAAAATATTATACAGCTTGGTGCACAATTGTGCAAGAAGCATAATTTTTTATGAATATTAGTTGAACTTTAAGCTTTCTGCACCAAAAGAAACAAACGCATTCATATTTTTGTTTGTTCAAAATAAAGAACAATCCATATAAATTTCCAACACCCTACAGCTTCCTTATATCCTTGTGTATAACCAGTTTTGCTCCTCTAAGGACAGCTAAGGCTTCAACAATATTGCATCTTGCAGTTCACCTCCCTAAGGAAGACCAAAATCAGATGTTTCATAAGGACTTTAACAAGTTCTTTCCCCCTTTAGGCACCGCAACATAGTTAAGGAAAACATAATCAAGATAATTGAGTAAGCTTCAGTGTCATAGTTGCCTCAGAAATCA
>VDFB02100736.1:0-14768 GCA_007258455.2 Sequoia sempervirens | reverse complement strand
GATGTCAAAAGGGGAGAAGAAAAGAAGTCAACAAGATGTCACTTTTTGAGTTTCTTGGTTTTTTATTGTTGAATGTTTCCATCAATGAAAAATGGGGAGACTAATTGAAATGTGTGGACATGATGTTGATTGCTTGTTGTCATTAATGGTTGTCATTGATGTCAACATATCTTGGTTGTTTACCCAAAGTTCTATTTTAGTTCCTTAGTGATCCAAATTGGCCTAGTTCCAGATGTCATGCTATAAAGATCTATTTTGTATTGTATCTGGTGTTGTCCCATTCCTCTTGTAACACAACAATATACATTCTTTTGGGTCTAAACCGATTTGGAAGTTGGTTAATGTGCTCCAACACATGATTTACATTGTAATGTGTATATCTTACTCTTTGGTTCTAGATATCATGTAGCATGTTGATTTGAGTGAAGAGGCTATATTTGTTCCATGTTTCATTCCTCTCCACCATGGGAATATTTTTGTGGTGATGTATTTCAAATTATGCTTGGCTGACTTAGGAATTATGAAATTGTATTTTCCCAACTTGAGAGATTATGAAGGCTTGGAATGGTATCAGTATAATATTTTTTTGTTTGATGCAAGAAATTTTGATGAATGTGAATCTAAATATCCAGACATGGTGAAGTGTGCAGAAGTGTATGACCAGAGGAAAAAAATAGTGAGATTCTATATGGTGTTGTTGATGATAGTTCTTTTAGTGGTGGATTCCGTTTCATCATTCTTTTCTTGGCAGTGAGCCTTTCTCTTTTGGAAGTGAGTTTTTCTCTTTTGGAAGTGAGCCTTTTTCATTTTGGAAATGAGCCTTTTTGTATCTTTAGCTATAATAGCCAGGTAGTGAGCTCAACTGGCAGTGAGCCACCCTGTAGTGAGCCCCTGTAAAAATCACCTTAACCGATTCTTTATAATTGAGAATTAGTATTCTCTATGGTTTTTACCTTCTTAGGTTTCCATGTAAATTCTAGTGTTCTTTGTGCATGGTGTTGTTGTGTGCTTTCATATTCATTAATATCTATTTGATTTAAGTTTGGTTTGGATTAATTATAGTGAAGAAAATTGTTTTATAATAATTGATTCACCCCCCTCTTAGTTATCTATATTTTTTAACACTTTGAAGACATGAAGGACACTTGGTGTTGTTGTGTGCTTTCATATTCATTAATATCTATTTGATTTAAGTTTGGTCTGGATTAATTATAGTGAAGAAAATTGTTTTATAATAATTGATTCACTCCCCTCTCAGTTATCTAGATTGTTTAACACTTTGAATACATGAAGGATGCTTGAATATTAGGTCACAAGCTTGGAAAAAGTTATTGGAGTTGTCCCCTCATTTACAAGGTTGTAATCTTCACTAAAAAGTCACCTACAACCCCAAATTAGGGTTTTAGATTCAAAAATCAATTGGGAAGGACATAGAAGACATTAAAGAGCAGATTTAGGCTTTAAAGTTCTAGATTCAAGCTTTGAAGATCTAGAAATCCCTAACTGGTCTCATATGCCTACTCTGGTGTATTAGTCCTAGTTTAGGTCATTTTTCATATTTTTATAGTTTCAGATACCCTTTTTCTAGAAACTAGTTCTTGGACAAAAAACTAGATCTAGCTCTCTCAAGTTTCAAGGTGATCCTCTATACTTTTCCATTTTATTGTTCTAATTTATTCACATTTATAGTTCATTTAGTGAAGTTTCTAGCATCATTGAGTTGAATCATTATATCTTGCATTTCATGCATTTTTCCAAGTTCTAGCTTGGTGGTGAACCCCTCATTAGTCTCTAATTCGACCCTAGGACAACCCTATCACAATATCTCTTTCCTGCTTCATCCTTGGATTGAGATCTCTAGGGTTTGTCCTTGAATGAGAGAGTGTGAAGATTGTTATTCTATCTCCCAAGCATAAATTAAACAATTTCCCCCCCTTCATTTTGGTGAACCTACATTTAGGACATCATAATTCTGATTTGGAGTGCATCATCCTAGATCTTTCTTGCATTAAATTTTTATTAGGGTTTGCATTAGTTAATTGGTATTCTAGTGTTTCTAAATATTGCATTAGTGAAATTGCATATAGGTTGCATTTTTGCATCTCAAATAATTGAAAATCATATAAATTTTTCATTTGCATTTAGTTTATAGATCATACAACATAAAAATCATAAAAATCAATTGAAATTTTTTGAAAATTTTGAAAAAAAAAACCCACTGGGATTCATACGCCTCTTTGGGCGAATCAATCCCAGTCTAGATTTTAAACTACCTTTTATAGCATTGAAAACCTCATTTATGTGCTTCCTAGGCCTCTTGGTAGCATATACTATAGGTTTGGAAAGTTTTGGTAATATCTTTTTTATGCATCTAGGTCAAAAACATCAATTTAAGGTACTCATTTTTTAAATGATTTCAATTAAAAGTATCATTAGATCTAAAAATGCTCACATTTCTGAAACTTTGCATCATATGGATAAAAGTACTTTTCACTTTTGCATATACAATGTTTACATTCATAAAACTTTGCATAAGTTTGGTAAAAGTTCTTTTCACTTTTGGATATACATTGTTTGCATTCTTAAAGTTTTGCATACATTGGATAAAATTATTGTTCATCTTTGGAAATGCATTGTTTATATTATTAAAGAATTGCATGAAATCGTTAGAAGTGCTTCTCATTTGTGTTAAAACAATGTTAGTACCTTACCTTTCTATGCATGCTAAGAAAAATTTCATATTCCCTCCCTATGAGAGTATTTTAGTGAAAGAGAATACAACCTTGGACAATCTTAACAATCATATTTGTTCTTCTCCTAATATCTCTCCTACTAGCAAAGAAGATATTTTGGAGTTAGAATCCTCTAATCCTCTACCCAACTTCACACAAACCTCCAACTCAAAACAAACCCAAACTTATCCTCTACCCACCTAATAATATAATGTGTCGCAACATTTGAGTCATAATCTTGTTGCTCATACATATAACACTAGGAACAATCTACAACCAAGACAAACACCTTCAACAACCTTACCTTTTTCTAATCCCATCTTTCCTAGTGCTCCTTGTTTAACTTCACATAGTGGGAAGGGGTATAATCTTGTTGAACAACTTAAGAATACCCCTACAAAGACATCCCTATTGGACTTAATTCAAAATTCACCTAATTATCACATTATGCTTCAAACTGCCTTGCAATAAATAATGGTCCCCTCTGGTACAAATGTAAATGATGTGGTAGCTCTCATACAAGGAATGAATATAGTTAGTGTAGAAATTACCATCCATCAACATGAGCTACCTCCTTTGGAAGTGCAAAAACAAAATGACCCTTTTGTGATAATAGCTATCCATAATAGGTTGGGAATAAAAAGAACCCTCGTCAACAATGGCTATGTCCTTAATGTGTGTAGTATATCCCTTTTGGATAAAATTGGTGTGGATAAATAAAAAATTCAACCTGACTCTTTATCTATTAAGGGATTTGATAATTTAGGAAAACAACCACTTGGTGTGATCACTTTGCCTATTACAACTAGAAAGGCCACATTAGAGACATTGATCTATGTCATTCCCCATGATCTTTCATATAACCTTCTTCTATGCATATTGTGGATTCATGCAATGAATGGGGTGCCTTCTACTCTTCATCGTAAAATGAAGTATGTCTAAAAAAACTAAGTGTACACACTTGAAGCTCACCCTAACCCAAATATTTGTTTGAACATTGAGAAAAGCAAGGAAAATCCTTTGAAAACATTAACACCAACTGCACAAGTGGAACCTGTGCAACAAAAAGACAAAAAAAACAAATTGAGCTAATCACGAAGCTATTAGAAGATGATTTGGGTTCCTTAGCGTTTGAACCAAAATTCATGGGAGAATACAAAATCATAAACAATAACTATGGAAAGGTAAAAGAAAAAGCATTAATTTCAACATAAATTTTAAAGACCCTTCGAAAGCATCCAACTCGACCACATTAAAAGAAGAAGCAAATTATACAACAAACTTTGACAAAACTGATTATCAACAACCTCTGAATCCTAAATAAATGAAAAATCTTTATGGAAGAGGTTATGAACTTATGAAACAACTGGGATATAGTGGAAAATGATGTGGTGCTAGAGAACAAGGTATTTGTGTCCCTATTGATCCTCATACTCAAGAAAATACTAATGGTCTTGGTTATTGTCCCTTGAAAGAAATAAAAAATCCTTTACTTAATATTAATACTCTTACAAAAGATCCTTCTAAGCTGACTTTAACAGTAGTGCATCCTAAATTGATAGAAAATAGTGGTCTTGATTGTTATCCTTTGAAAGAAACAAAGAAGTCTTCGCTTAATGGCAATAACATCACACAAAACACTAATAATTTGAATTCAATATATTTTAGACCCTCTTGTAAAGGAGACTACGAAATATCGCAATCCAAAGAGTTTTGTGTAAGTATGACATCGTGTCCTAAGAAAGATATATCTTTTTCAAAAAAGAATGAAACATCTTCTACCATTGATCAAGAGAGTATCTTGTTGAGACTCCTCCAAGATTGTTTGATATCTCTCCCTCCAAGAACACGAAATAAATTTTAAGAGTTCATTTTTCACATATCACAAGTTCATGTTCATTCCACTAATGAATGTTAGGCTTTAACTAATAAAATTCAACATCTTAGGGACTATGGTGCTCTTCCTTGTGTTGAAGCACCTAGTTCCTCTAATTGAAACTTATCTTCATCCTATTTGGCTCATCCTTGTACTACACTAAGTGGGGGCAAGGGGTTAGGTAGCCTTGTCCTCGCATGTCACTTTCCATTGTCTCTTTTGGAGATTTGACCACCTTTCATGTACATATAAAAGCAAGATTTGGATGTGGACGACATGCCTTAAGTTGGCTTGCACGTGACGTATCGAATTATACATTTTGGGGGAAACTCCTTCCCCTTTTCATGATGTAGCTTATTGGAAACATATGACTTGGCATAGGGCTTTCTGAATAAGCTCTCATGTCTTCTTCTACTTTCAAGAATTTTCTCCCAGTAATGATGTTAGAAACCGCTTTAAAGTGGGGGCATACATTGGCACTCATGTTTCATTGTGTGATTTTCTTTATTCTTACAACGTTTCCTTTTCTTGGTGATATCATCGGGCTTGATTTCCTCCAAGAGCCTGATATTTCTTTGACTTGTCCTTTCTTGGAAATATTAAGCATGATGTTCGCTAAGAAGATACCTTGCATAAACTAAGTAAAATCCCTTTGAACATTCCTTACACTATTTTGTGTTTATAATACTAGTTATATGGCCACCTTGAATAACACACTTTGCTTTCCTGTGGTGCCATCTTATTTTTTCATGAGTTCCAAGCATACAAATTTTTTCTTGCCTCATGAATCTCTACGTTCATTTTTTTTTCATGAGCTCCAAGAATACAAAGTTTTACTTGTCTCATGAAGCTCGAAAATCATTATCGTGTGGTGCCTTATCAAAGTTATCAAGAGGTATAACTTTGGTATGGTTGGACGGGAAGCCGATCTGAGGCATCACTTTCCCTTAGTCACTCGTGTGTGTGTCTGAGCTCATATCAGCCATATGTGTCTCACCTTCTTGGATTACTCACCCAACAGATAGCATAAAGTTTCATTTCCTTAGAGTGAGCATGCACTTTTTGACAAACAACTTAGATACATCTAATCCACATCATGTTGGACAAATGATCAAAGCTTGATCCACCTCTTTTTTTATTTTTGCTTGTTTTTGTTTTCCTTGTTTTAGTTATTGACATTGGGGTATGTGCAGGATCATCATGGAAAAAAAAGGCCCTTAAGTGGCAAAAATCAAAAAAATCAGAGTTAGCAACTTGATCGAAAAATGAATAATTATGTATATTATTTCAAAAATATGTAAGAATAGAATTTGTAGAAAATTAAATGTAGTTTCTAAACTACTATTTATTTAAAAAAAAATCTATTTGGTGAAAATTTGAAATTTCAATGCGATACTTAAATTTCAAGGAAAATAAGGAGTAGGTGTCCGCTTGACCCTAACCACAATAAATGATAATATTTTTTATAATATTTTAGATATAAGTAGAGAATCATGCACCGATGTGATGCATATTTTTTTGTAATTTTTTCCAAGTAAATAATTAATTGTGAATTTTTTATTACAAATTTAAAAATATAAAAATCCTTGTATGTTTGACCACCTTAACTCTGGTCAAAAATTCATGAAATTCAATTTTCTTTTTTAATCCTATAGTATGCAAAGTATAGAATGTGACGATGTTTTGATTCAAAAAATGTGATATCGTTTGAAAGCTATAGATGTTTTTCAATCAGTCTATCAATCAAGACTTTAGTCATAATTTGAATAGAAAATGAATAATAATTACTTATTAAATTCAAAGTAAAGCATAATTTATATTGGTGGAAAGCTGAGAATCTCCTTTAAAACCTTTTCGTTTCATCAATTTTGGGTAAACAAAATTCGTCAGCCACATACCCATCATATTGCCACCTTTTGGCCCATCATGATCCTGCACATACCCATTGCATGTTTGTGTATCTTGATGTTGCATATCATACACCTTGTGTGTACCCTTTTGTGCTTATTTTTGTTTGACATAGGATCTTGGATCCTAGGGGCTTGGTTAGCTCCTTGATATTTATTATCCTAGACCATCCGCATTGGTACAATTAGACCCTTCTTGAATGTCTAATTTAGTGTGAGTTTGAAGCAAGTTCCTCCTCTCACTAAAGTGGGGGTTAAATGTAGTGTTGAAAAATATCATCGCTTGTGCATTTTCACACTTAATATGGGAATGATTAATATTAAAATGAAATTAAGGTTGCCTTGATCTAGTGTTGTGAGGTGTTTTACACATCCACATTAGGTCTTGGGCCCTTTTTAAGCTAAATAAACCTAACCTTTCCTTAATTTAGTGTTTTAAAGTGTATGTATTCACACCTTCACATTAAATTTAGGAGGCTTGTAAACTAAATGGACCTAATCTAGTGTTGTAATGTTTTACATATTCACATGGGATTTTGGGCCCGTCTAAATTGAATAGACCCAATTTTTCCTTAATTTAATATTGTAAAGTGTATTTATTTACACTTTCACATTGAGTTTTGATCCTTATTGCATTTATAACCTTAATATTATCATTAATAGGCCCCTAAGATCCTATATTGTGCATCCCAAGGCATATTTTAACCAAAATCTTGACATAGACCTAATATAAACTTAATTTCTTGACTCCCTAATATTCTCTCTTTAAATAGGCCCTCTAGGACCCATACACCACCTTGGGCATATAAGTCCCATCCAGGTGGGACCCATATGCCATTGGTGGCATATGTGTCCCATTTGACCTATTTTTAAGGAATTAAGCAAGAAAATATGGGTTTTAAGTTCAAATTTCATGTATGTCAACCTCTAGGATCTAATACACAGGATAATAGATGGATTGCCTATATAAATGATCTTTCAACCCATTATTTTATAAGGCCTATATGTTATCAAGGCAAGTATTCAAGAGAAAAATTCTTCATCAATTGTTGTAGAAATCCAAGATCTATCATCATGTCAAGATTATCAAGCATCAAGCATGTTTTTGAGCTAGTGTTGTGATGTTGCATTCAAGATCCAAGGTAAAGAATTGTTCTACACTTATCTCAAGATCTAGATCTATATCCTTCATGGCCATTTCATGTTAGATTATATATTTAAAAAGCATCATTTACAAGGCATCATTCAAGGTATCATTTTTCATGTTTAATGTCCCACGTTTCATGTTTCATGTCCATGTTTTGTTTAATCATTTGGTTTAATTACCTAAATGGGGTTTGACCAAGGCAAACCCCCATTCCCTAACAATCAACACTTTCTCTCTCTCTCTTTGTGTGATTGCAGATCTAGGTGGTTTGAAGACATGAAGGACCCTTGAAGATTAGGTCACAATCTTGGAGAAAGTTATTGGAGTTGTACCCTCATTTGTAAGGTTGCAATATTCACTAAAGAGTCACCTACAATCCCGAAATCAGGGTTTCAAATCCAAAAATAAATTGCAAAAGACAAAGCAGACATTGAAGACCAGATTCAAGCTTTGAAGATCTAGAAATCCCTAACTAGACTCATATGCTAGTCCTAGAGTATGAGTCCTAGTTTAGGTCATTTTTCAATTTTTTGCAGTTTCAGATACCCTTTTCCAAGGAACCATTTCTTGCATAGGAACCGAAATCTGGGACTGATAGGCCCAGATTGGTGTATCATTCCTAGTAGGCCTAAATTTTACATTATTCAGCATTTCAGGTCTCCATTCAAGCTCTCTCAAGTTTCTAGGTGCTCCTCTATACTTTTCTAGCTTGTTGTTATGATTTATTCACATTTATATTTAATTTAGTGAAGTTTCTTGCATCATTGAGTTCAATCATCAGATCTTGCATTTCATACATTTTTCTAATCCCTAGCTTGGTGGTGAACCCCTCACTAGTCACTAATCTGACCTGAGGACAACCCTATTGCAAGATCTATTTCCTACTTCATCCTTGGATTAAGATCTCTAGGGTTTTCTCTTGAATGAGAGAGTGTGAAGATTGTTATTCTATCTCCCTAGCCTAGAAGCAACAATTTCCCCCCCCTTCACTAGCAAAGGAATTTGGACCTAAATAGGGAACATGTGTGAAACAAGGAATAGAGTAGTCGAAAGGAGAGAAGGGAAAACCTAATAATGGAAACAAGTGTATTAATCTAGATAAAGTAATTTAATACAAACCTTATATTTCAAGGAGGAAAGCAATTTGTAGGAATAGCCTAAGATTATCAAAGTGCGGAAAGAAAGAGCTATGGGATGGTAAGAATGTGGGGATATTGTTGTAAAGTGACCACTTCTCTAGATGATGTAAATTAGAAAGAAGAAAACTTGATGATTATATGGGATGAAAATGATACTCTATACAATAGTACTAGATTCACTCCTACTTCACTATCCATAGATTCAGTAGTCGTATTTGTTATCAATAATAATCACATGTTATGCTCATTCAAAGGGAAATATTGTTTATCCATAACCTGATTTAGTTTTATTTTTTTATTTAAATTCTACAATATAGAAAAATAGGATCTTGTAATATTTAAATATTGATGAACTTTTCATTCTTTCTCAAATGTAATTTAATTGACATGTGGATAAGCAATCTTCTTGTGTCCCATGTTCAATGCATTAGAAGGTAATTTCATCTATAGAAACTAACTGCTAAGCTCAATTCTTGCTAGTTGAGTCTAAAATGAATATGTGTTGGCAAAGATAAATAACATTTAGTTATCTAAGATCTTTCTAAATTTGAGAATTCTCTCAATTTGGTTAACATTTTATGGTTAAAAGAGAGTCTTGAGATGTGAGAGATACTTCTTACATAGTTTTAGATCCAAGGCTTCCAATATTGTACTCTAGTCTTGATTGGAGTGGGCTATGAAAATTTGTCATATTTCAATCTTATCTTATTTAGAATAACACTAATTTGGAATCACTTGTGCTTCTTTGATTTCATAATTTTTATCTAATAGGTCTCACTTTCAAGCTATAAGTTCATAGTTATTAAATCAATTAAAAAACCAAGTCTTAGCCATTTCCATTGCTTTGTGGAGAGGCTTATGGTCTACTTTCCTAAAATAGGGTCTTGTGCTTCTCTTTAGTTCTTTGGATGAAATCTAGTCTCAAATATCCCCAAAGTAATTAGCAAAAATTGAGTTGTTTCTACACACAAATATCTTTTGCTAGATGTTGGCATTTGATAGAATTAGTTAGTTAAATGATAGCTAATGTACATAGTCCTTGTCTCCCATTTATGTGAACATAGAAAAGCCCTAAAAGTGAACTCACTAATTTTTAAGAAACAAGAAAGGATCTAGGAACTACATGACTAGTGATCTATAAAACTAACTCAAGATAGCTAATTCACCAACTTGTGACTATTAGATTAGTTTTCTTTGCAAAGTGTTTAAGATGGTTCTTGAAAAAGTTGTTTCACCTCATGTTATTCCACAATTATGTGCTTAAATAATTAGCATAGAGAAATAACATTGCACAAATCCACAACAATGAACACCAATATTGTAAAAATCTAGTAAGGAAATGGAGACATATAGCTTCTAATGAGCTCAAATATGAAAATATATGATGGTGCTCGGATTCACAAATAAGGAACAATATGTGAATTCCATTTAGAACATAATCTTCATCCCTCCTACATTGATATGCACTCTTTTCTCTATGATTCTTTTTCTAATGAACAACTGGTGGGATCAATGGATCACCTCTATTTGATTAGATGGTATAAATTCAATTTATTTTTTTAGGAGTTAAAGCCATGGATTTTAAGTTGAAGTAGTTTATTGATTTTCTCTAGAGATCCTTTATCCTTTTGTATTTATTATTTTCATAACAAGGAGATGTTGCACAAAATATATGTAGGTTTATCTTGTATATGCTCCTTTTGTTGAAATATTATATCTTGCATTTTTGAAACATAAGAAAAATGACATCACAACTAGCAGATAAAAACTATTGCATTGGATTCAGACAAGTATAAATTCTACTTTTTCAATTTCTGGCTATATGATAAATTTTTTTAGGCTTCTAAAAAATTATGTACTATATACACATCAATGACAAGCCATGTAGGAAGTCTATCTATTTGACTATTATTATAGAACAAGCTTTGTATCTTATTGTTTAAACACAACTACTTAAATTAATACAAATCAAAGAACAAAACTGGCCTGCCAACATTTGGTAGGAACTACACAGTATCGCGGCCTTGTTTATAGAATAGTACACCTACTTATTGACAAGTATGTCATATTTAAATAAATGTGTACACAAATTTATTTATATGTATTTTAAATTCTTTAAAATTAAATTAATTAATACTAGTTGTTATATAAATTATTTCTACATCCATACACATGTAATTGCCAAATATTCATGAAAAATTATAGTGTTGCAACATGTGCAAATGAGTGGATCTTCATGACTGGACCATCCAATGCCAATGGTTGTTCTTCTAATGATGTATTACACAAGTTGATATTCAAGTTTGTATTCTCATGCATTCTTGTATCAACATGAGAAATCTTGTAACTATAGGACCTAATTTCCAAGATCACCTCTAAGGTTTTAGAAGATAACACTTAGAATATTTTTTAATAGCATTGTTAATGTATAATACTTTTTATTTATTTTGTGGCTATTTTCTTGTGTTTTTTTTTCTATAATTTATTTTATTAATTTTCAAAAGTGATTCCATTCTATTCATTATTATTATTTTGATGATCCATCATGGAATATGATTTTAAATATTTATTGTTATAGGATGCTAGAAAGACATCATAGTCATGGGACTGTCATAACTGTGCAATTTAAAATGAGAACAAAAAACACATCTTTACTCGAGTTGAGGATAGACCACTATTCAAGCTTCCATGAGGCATTCAACATACATGAGGCAAATGATGGAAAAATACATTTTGAAAGTCTAACATAAAATGTAGCTCATAGAAAGGGAGCTCTATAAAATCTATTGCTACTGAAGAAGAATGATATTTAAGATAGCAATAGTTTTATTCATTGAAATAGAGGAGCTCATAAAATTCACATATTGAAGCCATTATAAAACATGGTGCTTCAAAGGAATAGAGCATAGTCATGAATAAGAGTAGTATCATTAAGGGCTACAGATTTATCTTCATTTTATCTATGCACTTAAAGGGTAGTCAAGCATAAATGACTTACGAGGTACACTATTTCAAGGATAAAATGAATTCTAACCCTCTTAGAAAACATCCTAAGCCCTTCATTCTATACAGTGAATTACAAGGCATTAAATTTATTTTTTTTGGAGCTGATCATGACAAAAGAAGACAGTCATAGTTATGGTACATAGGTGAGAAAGGAGGCCAAGAATGCAACCCCATTTGGATGGCTTCATGTTACAGTTCTCATAAGTCACAAAGAGCATGCAGTGATGATTAATTCATAGTTATAAGGGGCGGATCAAGGAATAGGGGTGATTTTTCTTGAAACTAATTTACAAATTCTATCTTTAGCCATGAACCAAATAATAACAAAGGTGGCCATCATTGTTCTCAAAAGTAGCAAGTGGAAGCCACTATCCATGTATGGAAGGTACAGTAACAATGGTTTCATATTCAGAGTTAAAAATAGATATTCATGATGTCCATTATCATCAAACGCAGAAAATCAATTCAGATGCTCACATAGAACCCAGTTTTCAAAATTGAAGCTTTTCATTATGCTCATATTGTGCTATGGCATTGAATCATTTTTAACAAAATCTAAATCTGGGTTTGTCATAAGATTTCAATAAAGAAACATCCTACAATAATGGTAAATGAAAGCCATTTCATGTTTTATGATAGGCCATGGTCAAGTTTGACCTCTTTTCTACAAAATGTGGAAAACCCACTCGGGGTTTCAAAAGATGAAGCAACATTGAAAAAAAATAAAAATAGAGTACATTTACAAAGCCATCTACATTTCTATCAAGAAAATTTGAGTTTGTTCAAGAAATCAAGAAAACCCATCTAGGCTCTGTCAAATTCTATAGATACAAAAAAGAATGGAAAGTAAATTGTCTGGGTTTGAATAGAAAATACAACAATGTGATAAAACCCCATTTTATTCTTTACAGCCCCACAGGCCTATTTTTCCTCACCAAGTCAATAACCCACTTGGGGTTCAATAAAATTATAAACATAGAACCTTTCAAAATGAACATTTGAAGTTTCTTAAAATTAAATCAAAATGGTGGTACCACATTTCACTATGTTACAAACCGTGGCCAAAAGATTCTCTTTTGTCTACAATACAAAGAACCCATCTGGGTTATTTTACAAATTGCAAATGCTAAAGTTTTAAAGAAAATAAAAGCCATCTATTCTTTCTATGGCTATGGCCAAAAGGTGCATTTTTTCATGAAATCAAATGGTAAACAAAATGGAGTTTCCTCATTGAAAAATGTAGAAAGGAAACGAGCTTCTATGCTTTATTATCAAGGTAGAAACAAAAACATGGGGTTTCTATTGCTCAAATTTAGAAAATGGAGTCGATTGAATGCTTACCTAGAGCTTTTGCTCAATTTTTGCAATATTCAAAGCTTTGTCTCTCCATAGTAAGCTTCATTTAAAACTTTTCATGGTGGCTGAAAGGATGAAACAACAACAGAAAGAGAAAAAATGAAGCATATGAGTCAAATATTTGTCCATGGCCCCAGCCTTAAGTTCTGAAATGGTTTCCAAATGCTAGAAAAAATTTAGATTTCAAGCTACAGAGAAGTTTTTACCTCTTTTCCTTTGTTTCTCATCAGAGAATCTCAACAAAATTGTGTGATTGCCATTGTTTTTCTTGTGTTTTCTCAAACCTTGGTGGCTACATCATGCTCTCAAGATTGTTCAAACAAAAAAATGATGAGTTGACTCATTATTTTAGTGCTTAATGATTAAGGTTTTACCCTACTTTTGTGCGATGGGATTTTCTTCCCATGTTTGAAAATTAAAAAATCATGTGTGAATGCATAATGGGGCTAAAACTTATGTTTATTAACTTAGGCATTCTATGCCTTAAGTTCTTTTTTCCCCTTGTTAAAAAACTTTGCCAAGTCTTAAGTCCTCAATTAATACATATGGAGTGTGGCATGGTCAAGTAATATGCCTTTGATTTTTTTCCAAAATTATGTGACTTGGAGTATGCTTTCCAAGGAATTTAGAGGTCAGCCATATTGGCCAAGTGTTTTGGAGCTCAATATGATGCCTTTGGAAACCAGTGATATTGCCATGTGGATTAAAATGTAGAATAAGGTAAGTTGAGATGATTAAATGCCTTGGAAGCTTTTGAAGGCTTTTATATATGACATTATTTGTTACATTTTATTCTAATATTTAAAGATATCATGTAAGTGATTTGAAAATCACTTTTATTATGCCTTTTAATGCAAATGTAACACAAGGAGATGGTGGGGTCCTTATTTTATGCTTTGAATTGTAAAATGACTTGTTTAGTGATGTTTTATGAATCAAATAATCAAGATCATTATCTTGAATGCTTTTTGGAGTCTTGTGCTTCAAAATACACATATTGCATGAGGAGAGTGTGGGTCAATACTTGTGTGAAGACTAATAATGACTTGTAGACATGAGAGATGTGTGAGTTTTGACTGATTTTAGAGGAAAATGGGTTGTTTAGAGACATTTTTGTCACATTTTTAGTGTGACTATTGACTTGGCTCAACTTTTCTTCATGTGGAGGACAATTTGGAGGGTTTCTAGAAGGTTCTTTTTGGCCTTTTCTAGAAATAACACTTAGAATATTTTTTAATAGAACTATTAATGTATAATACTTTATATTTATTTTGTGGCTTTCTTCTTGTGTTTTTTTTTTTCTAATTTATTTTATTAATTTTCAAAAGTGCTTTCATTCTATTTTTTATTATTATTTTGATGATCCATCATAGAATATGATTTTAAATATTGATAAAAAATATGACACAATTATAAAAAAATATTTTTAAATACTATCGTAATAATTAAATATATTCAAATAACTATAAATTAAGAAGAAATGATAATAGTTAAGTTTAATAATAAAATTCAGCATTATAGATGATATAAATTAAGATTAAATATTAAATATTAAATCATGATAAAAAAAAAATAGAGAATGAAATGTAAAGTAAAAATGAGAGA
>VDFB02100734.1:0-28416 GCA_007258455.2 Sequoia sempervirens | reverse complement strand
GCCTTTCCCCCTTCAGCCATAGACACCTTGCTTTTATCTTCCTTCTCCACCGAAGGCCCCGATGATGTAGAAGAAGGGACCTCGACCGTTTTGGAAGTCCGAGGACACTGACGCTGAAGGTGACCATACTCATGACAAAACCGACAACGGAAAGGAAGGGACTCATAATCTAACTGTTGAATCCAAGAGGCAGAGCCAATACAAATCTCCAAAGAATCTGGCAAAGTATTATTTAAATCAATTTCAACACAAATGCGAGCGAAAGAAAATACCTTTTTATCCAAAGTATTCTGAGCAATGGCAGCAGGCTTCCCCAACAAGGCCGCTATCCGTTGCAGAATATCTTCTCTCCAGAACTCCAAAGGAAGCCATGGCAGACGAACCCATACAAGAACTCGAGAAGGCAGATCCTCAGCTGCATTGAAACCCCCATGCAAGGGTTTCATGAATAAACCCACATGATTATAAAAATACGGCCCCCCCTCAAAAACCCGATTACGATCTGAAATGCAAGAAAAATCAACCATAAAGAATCTGTTCCCCACCACCAAAATATCAAAGTCACCTTCAACCTGCCAGGTACGACGCATCCAAGACTCCAAAGCCGAGAGGGGGGCCCGAATACCCAAAAACTTACAAATCAACACGTGTTGAGTCCAATAAACAAAGTCCTCATGCACCGATTCTGGAGAGATAACCAAAACCGGATGAGCATGACTCCGCGGTAAGCAACCATTCACTTTCTTGAGCTTGGAGCTCTCACCCACAAAAGAGTTATTCATCATCGAAGCATGCATGTCCTTACCCGGAATCGCTAAGCTCTCAAAGCCTTCAGCCATCATCAACCACACCTGGCACCCCAAGCCAAACCCACAAACCACCACACCCCACCACAAAGACTCCACACCTCAAAAACCCCGCAATAGACCCTACACCACACTCCACGCCACACTCTTCACGCAACAAACCCCACACACAGAAAAAATAACCCTCGCAGCAATCCCCACACCGCACTCCTCACACAGCAGCCCCACACACCAGAGAACCAACGCAGCCACCCGCAACAAAACAGAAGACACACGCAGCCAAGGAAAGATCAGACGTAGCTAAGGCATCGCTGCCCTAGCAGGGAACCACAGCGCCGAGCATAGTCTTGATCCTTCTTTAGTCTACATGTCTGCTACAAATATTCAACAGGCTATAGTTGTCCATATTAATTGTATCCCTTCGTCTATGTTGAAGCCATATGCTTATTCTATTGCTTTCGCTATTATTTCATGAAAGCTCAAATGTCATAGTATATGTGGTGTAGCAACTAATAAGTCCATCTCACATTTTGCTCATGACAATTTAATTTGTCTCATCTATCTCTGAACCATTAATCAAAGTCAATTAACAAACAAGTCAATCTTACAATTAGCTCATGCAAATTAAGTCAATTCTATCTTTTACTCATTAATGAAATTAACTAATCAGCTTAACATGATAGCTTTGAAACAAGTTAGGTCAGTGATCAATCAAGTTGTTTGACTGATGAGTCAATTGAGTTCAATAGTTAATCATAGTAATAGCAAACAAATCCTTGTTTGATGATGTCATTGTTGAATTTGCTTTTGTGTCCCTGTCTGCACTTTTGCTACAGCTTGAAGCAATGATGCTTCATGGTTCAAGTATTAAGTGTAATTGGAAACCTTTCTTGACTTACATTCATTGATTTAAATCTGTTTGGAAACCATACTTGCAGTGGTTCTTTAGGCTCGATGCAAAACAACAATGTAGTTAAAATGCATAGCAAAAGCCTGTAGAGAACCATGCTCGCACTTGTGCATTTGGAATTCAAGAACCTATGATAAATAGACTACTAGGTTAATCTGTTTCCAATTGATACTTGTTTCCATTGAATCTAAAAATAAACTAGCTAGTGTATTTCGGTGTTTTGACTATTAGTATCCATTACACTATCATTGTCATCCATTGCAATTATAATTTTGGGAGTTGTTTGCACAAATGTGTTTTCATGCATTGTGAAACCCAACTTGCATTTCTGGGATAAAATGAAGCAAAATAAATAAAAGTAGCAATTTGTTGCCTTGAGTAACTTGTCTCTTGGTATTCATTCAACGAGCACAGGAGCTTTTGCTTTGTCACTGTAAACGTCCCCTTTCTATTGATAAAAGCTATCAGTTTTCTAACCTATGTCTTTGCTGAAATTTATTTGTATATGTCATCTTGTTCCAGACTCTCAATAAAAAAAGAATCTCCATATTCTACCACCAAAGAAAATGCATTAACGTCAAAGGAGTTTGAAATTGAAGATAACAAACCTAATAGCACTCGCTTGGATAAACTGTTCTCTATAGTGACAATTTTATTGGCTCCTAGTGTCAAGGCAAGAATACTCATGCATTCGGTTGAATGCTTTTAACTGGCAGCATTGGGCAATCACATTTTGCCATTTAACATATTACTTATTTTTTTGTATAGTTTGAATTTGGAGAGCTATTTTATATATTGGAAAATTAGCATTTATCTATTTTCCTATTTGTCTGAGTAGCTTTATAAATCATTTTCGTTTAAAAAATTCGGGAAAATGCAAGCGCATAAATTGATTAAATAAATTTAAGCAAAGGCATAGTTTAAAAGTTGGCGGCTAGAGGTACGTAATCCATGAATGTAGATTGAATGCATTAAAATATTAGGAAAATGCGAGCACATAAATTGATTTAATAAATTTAAGCAAAGACAGTTTACAAAATTGGTGGGTAGATGTACGTAATGCATGAATACAAATTAAATGCATTGAATGGCATCTGGCTCGAGGTGAAGGCACTGGAATGGCTTAGAGGCCACGCGTGGCCAGGGTACTTTGGTCATTTAATATAGAGTTAAGTCACTTGCTATGCATTTCTATTACTTTGTGTGTGTTGTTTTTTGTGTTTTGTAAGCTCTTGTTCTGAGGAAGAGTTTGTAGCCACTGAGCAGGAGATGTTATAGTTGCAGGGTCTAGACCTAGAAACGAGTTACTTGAGATGATAATTTGTTATTTTCCACAGTTCCTTTCCATTAAAGTGCATAATGAAGCTGTGTTTCATAGTGCTTTAGTTCACTATCACTATCACTTTCTGCCTAATGTGTCAGTGCATGTATGTATGTATGCATGTCTCTATGTGCATATCTATGTAGACATTTGTAGATGCATATAAGCATGTATGCATGTGACTCTAGATATATCTATGCATATATGTATTTATGCATATATGTATGTGTGTATAGATGCATCTATGCGTATATGCATGCAATCATATGGATGCATATATGTTTATGTCCATACATGCATTCATTTGTCTTTACATGGATGTATCTGTACATATATATACATATGTATACATATATGTGTGTGTCGATATGTCTTTTCTAGGAAAGAGTTTACAGTGACAGGGCAAAGGTTGTCATGGTTCCAAAAAAGGACACTTGCAGAAAAGCTACTCCAGGCAATAAATAGTTTCTTTCATCAGTTTTCTTTTATTTTAACGTCCATAGGCACATTGGGTTTCATAGTGCTCAGCCTATGCTATTCTTCAGAGACTAGTTCCTTGGACAAGCAATTGTCTTTTGTCCAATGTACAATGTGAGAGCTTAACAATAACTTGGCGCTTATGACTCCTCTAAAGATTGCATATCTTCAATTACTGTAGAACTGTTCCATAGTGCAAGCTTTAGAGCCACTATTCTGTTAGCATGTCCCATAATGGGACCTTACAAACAATATGAGGACAATGTGTTGAGAGGACTTTACAAACTGTCAGGAAAATGCAATTTAAGATATAAGCCTAAACTCCACAATTGCTTTCATCTCTCTCGTTGTCATTGAAGCATAAAGCAAAGAGGATTTTTTCGCAACTTCTAATTTTTGTACTTTTACATGATAATTCACCTTATTAATTAATGAATCAAATTATCTTAATTAATTAATTTTCTTTTTCCTTTTGTCATTTCATATCTAATTAATTAGGTAACTGTTGAATAGTATTTATATACATAATAATTAAAACAAAGAAATAATTATAACTATCCTTGTGCACATTTGACCCATCAAACAAAGTCAATTAAAAAATCTGATTCCACTTGTTCACTGATAGTATTGGCATGCAATTTCCTTGAAAAGTCTTGAAAAAGAGAATTACTCACACACCAATAAGGATTCTGATTTGTAACGTTCCTATCCAAATCATCTTCATTGAATAAGATGTTGTGGCATACATTAATTGGATGTATCTCATCATCTTTCTTATCAGGATGCCAACAACCTTGGTTTGTATTTCTCCTTGGGTGTATCTAAATGCCATGAGTTATGAATTCTACTTGCATGTGGCTTCATTGCACAAGTAATAGTAAGTGCTACATAACGGTACAAAATAAACTTATGCATATGGAAATGAAATGACCCCATTTAGTTAGAAAATCAATATTTACCTGGCTTTCACTATTAAGTGATAGCTGGTTTGGCATTAAACAATAGCTAGAAATTGTTTTTACCAGAACTTAACAGTGCTAGCACAAGTCTGTGTTGTTTTTTGGCTTAGTATTGACAAGTTGTCGTGGCCTATTTACACTTTTTTAGGTGCTTAAGCAAATATGGGATCTATTCCATTGATTTCTCTTAAAGAGCTTATGCCACCATTGCAATAACATAATTACACTAGTGCATGCATATGCAAAAAAATGTTCTATATTATAGGGTACACAAATAGCAATAAGTATTTAAAAATTATAAAATGCAATTTGCATTTTAAGAAACAAAAGTTCTTACTTGGGTTGTTTCTTGTTCAAATGAATCTACATAAGAATTTGTTTTGTTTTTATGAATAGCATAGTATATGTCACTCACTGTACTCATTTGTCTAAATTGTCCTTGTAACAGGGATCAATGCTTTCAACTGTATTTAAACAATCACGCACAAACTGCACTAGGGAAAATTGCTTGTGCCTATCACAATTTGTACATTCCTACAAGTATACTTGATCGTTCGATAGCAAATTGCAAGGTCAGTTTTCCAAATTGTCTTTTTGCTTTTCTTGAAATGCAATTGAAATTCTTCAATATAATAACTGCATAAAGTTCTTTTCCATGTATTCATTTTGTCATCTTGTATTCCTCATTTCTTTGAACATAAATCATTTAGAAGGCTGCTTCCACATATACAAACAGGAAAACACATTTTCCACAATTGCAATAGTAATTTGTCTTCGGACAATAGAACAGGTTTTGCTTATGTGTTAATAAGTTATACTTCCTCTATACAATATCCATAGAATAGAATGAACTGCTAGCATGCAATTTTTAAACCCTATTTGCAGTTTCAAATAGCCTATAGAGTCATAAGTCTTTGTTTTATGTCAACTGGTTTTTACCTATATGCATTTAAGGCAATTTTTTTCATAGGACTGCTTATATCTGTGGCAAGTTGTTGTGCAGTATGCAAGTTAACGTATGTTTAATCTTCCTGTATTGCAAATAAAAGCCTACAAAGTTAATTTCAAAAGCTGACATGGCACATGAGTACAATGAATGATGTACTACGTCACTCATAGACATGACGCAATATTTTTCCATGGTCTTGCTTACATGCAAAATGACATTAACCACAATTTTTTTTGCTCACATTGCCAATTTCACTGTGTGCTTTAAACCTCTAAAGTAAGAGAAAATTGAGGAAAGAAACTATTTATTGCCTCAAGTAACTCGTTTCTGGTTCTGGATACTGTAACTATAACAAAGTCTGCTCAATCGCTATAAACTCTCCCAGAACAAAGACTTGTAGAATAGAAAAACAATTTGTGCAAAGTAATAGTCATGCTTAACAACTGACTTAAGTCTATAACAAATGAACAAAGTAGCCTGGCTATACATGTCCACCAAGCCATTCCAGCAGTTTCTCATCCACCCACATGCTATTTAATGCATTTGCTTTGCATGTATGCACTGTGCACCTGCACCTCTAAGTTTCAATCTCTTTTTTTAATTATTTAATCAATCTATGCCTTCACTTTTGCTTAATGGACCTATGCCTTTGCATTTTCCTCAAATTTTTAAAACACAAATGATTTTAAAAGCTATTCCCACAAATAAGAAAAGCCATAGATCTTCTTTGATCAAACAATGCTTTTGCATTTCCCTGATTTTCTTTAAACATAAATGATTTGTGAAACTATTCTCTACATGCCACTTAATTCATGTTTATCTGAATAGCTTTTAAAATCATTTGTTCTTTGAAAAAAATCAGTCGCTTAGAAGTACATAGAAACAAAGGAATCCAATTACACAAAACATTTAAATACCATAGACTGAGATTGACAATGTGAGCAAAAAAGATTCTTGTCGACCATTTGTTGCATGTAAACAAAGCTACCTAAAAATATTGTTTTGTGTTTGTGGCACTGAAAGTATACATCATGCATTGTACTCATTTATCCACTTTGTCAATGTAACAGGAATAAGTACATACAATCCTGCTGGGGGACAATGGATAACAAGGTCAGGTTGAAGAATTAATACTATTTTCCCCTTGTGCTTCTATTAAATTGTTTGCTGTGTGGTATGTTACGTAGGCTTCTGCTACTACTCAAGATCCATTTTCCAACATATATAGAGATTATTAACTTCCAAGATGCTCGACAACATGATTAATACTATGGAATGCTATTGAGTAAAAGCACATAGGCGACGATGTAAACAATTATAGATTTTGTAATCTAGATAATAGCGTTAGATGCTATTCATACACAACATTTGCTATTCTCAAACACATTAGGATACACGAGAAACAAAGAAAATGATAGACGTTGACACCTATGAATTAACAAAGTGCCCCCAAATATCAAACATTGACTACGTGCTTAAGGGCGAGGGACTTTGCAGATTGAGTGCTTTTGCATACAATGTTGGTGATTGTTTGTTTGACTCATTACAACTATTGCTTAACAATCGTTACACATAAATTCAACTACGAAATGGAGCTATAGATTACTTCTTGAATTGCCTTCAAAACAAGGACAAAGAAGCAATAAAATCATACAACTATGAACTAGACCTTGATACTCTATATACATTGCACAAAGTACATGATCCACAAACATATTTCCGCAAAATGCGATTATCTGCAAAGCCACAAGCAGATTGCACAGAAAGTGGATTGTGGGGTGACCTATTTTGCATTCATTGGATATCCAAATGGTTGAATATAGAAATATCCCTTTTGTCAAGAACAACATCAAGAAGGTACTTATAGTTCAATAGTTCTGATTACACAAAATCAGTCTCTATACTATTTCATGACACGAATTCTTTAAGTGGACACTTTGAACCATTGTTAAAAATTGAAACACAAAACGTAACTTCAAAACAACCCATAGGTTCACATGAAATAAAAAAACTGTGCACAAAGTATCCTCAAATGTCAAACATTGACAATGTCCTTAGAGCTGAAGGCCTTTGTAGATTAAGCACATTTGCATACAATGTTGGCAATTGTTTGTTTGATTCGCTTCAAGTGCTACTTAACAACCAGTACACCTCAACTCAATTACGCAATGGAGCTATAGATTATTTCCTAGCTTGCTTTCAAAAAAAGGACAAAGAAGCAATTAAATCATATAACAATGAACTAAATCCTAATACTCTATATACATTGCACAAAGTACATGATCAAGAAACATACTTCGCAAGATGCGGTTGTCTGCAAGCCCATGCATAGCCCATAGCGAATGTGGATTGTGGGGTGACTTGTTTTGCATTCACTGGATATCCAAATGGTTAAAAATACAAATAAGCCTCTGGTCATTGACAACATCAAGAAAGTACTTAGATTTCAATGATTCTGGATATACAAAATCAGTCTCTATACTGTTCCATGATACAAACCCTCTGGCTGGACATTTTGAGCCGCTTCTAAGAATCAAAGCCCAAAATCTAACTCGCCAATGCTCAACAAGCTTACTCCAACTAAAAAAGTTGATCAGAAATCGTCCACAATACAAAAATACTTACTTGACCAAGCCACATGCTTTGCCTAAAAACAAGGAAAATTTGATACCATTTGTCATAGCAAACAATTTTAAACATAAATCAACAATAAGACTTAATCACCTGAAGAACTTGATTAGAAAAGAAAAACAAAAAGAAAGTGTACCTAGCAGTCCAAAGAAAAAAAAAACATTGACACCAATAGAAATTTATAAAACAACAATACAAGATACACCAAAATACCCATGTGCAATTTTCCAAGTGCTCTGTTTGAACAAGGACATCAGAATATTCAAAGAGAAACAAAAACAATTATACTATAAGCTACTACAATCAGATTCCTTACCATTCACAAATTTCATATGTCATGTATGCTACTTTGCATTGAAACAGTCCACTATTCCAAAGTATGCTACGCCACAGAAAATAAGAACTAATAGACCATTGTGCTATGTGCAAAATTTAACTCATCTAGAAGAACGACTTGTCTCACTTAGAATTGCATTTGCACAGATTTGGGAACTAGGGTTCAAAAGGTCTCAAATAGGCCTAACAGGTTCTATTATAAATGTCCCTGTTGACATGAACATTGTACAAAGAGCATTACCACAATCAATTAACAACACACAAACAATTGTTGTTTCATTGAAAAGACGCTTAAAATACAAAAATGCATTTCAAAAAGGCATGGTGCACCCAAATGTCATCATGCAAGCTTTGACTCAATTAACAAGGACACCATTATACAAAATGCACAAAGTCCACATAAACCAAGATTGGCAAGAAGTTCTCCAATGCACTGAAGAAAACGAAGACAATAGTCCACAAAATACAAGTGAAACAGAATCAGACAGTGAAATGGAAAATGAAAACCCATCAGAAACATTGATACATGGATTCACTGAGTCTAGAAGTATCCATAACATGGAGGACAAGATTATTGAAATTGCACCTGCAGAGCACAAGTATCCAATTGGAATATTTAAGGACATCTATGCTGAAGAAATGAATTTCCCAACTTTATTCTTTGGCAAACCACGTGATAATGACATTGTAAAAAACTTTACGTATCAGAAAATAGTACGTTGGGAGCTCTTACAGTCACAAAGACAATTTGCATATCATACAACAAACATTTTTTTCAAAGCTATAAAGGTACTAATACAACAAGTACTGTCTACAATGACAATAAGAATCCGCAAGGGCCAGTTAAAAAGCGAAAGCTATTTGCGAAAGATGTTAAACACAAACCAAACCTAGAAAAAATTCTTAAATCAAATATTGGATATGTTGATTTCAAAAGAATAAGAATCTCTCCAGACTATTCACAACAACTTAAGAAAAATGTATTTGCTATGATTCGACAACTAGGACCACCGACATTTTTCATCACTTTCTCTAGTGCTGAGCAAAATTGGGATCCACTAATTCAAACATTACAAGAGCTGCACAATCTACACCAATCAGCACAAAACCGTCAAGAATCTAATCACCCAACACACGTTGACAAATTTAAACTAATCAAGAAAGATCCTATCACTTGTGCACGTTACTATAAACATAGAATCAATGCAATAAAAAAATTGATACTTATAGATGACTCTTTCTTTGAAAATGTCATTGATTACTTCTCAGTCACTGAGTTCCAAAATCGAGGAAATGAACATGATCATTTTCTCATATGGGTTAAAAATGCACCAATCTACACAGAAAATAACAACACGAACATCATAGCTTTTGTTGATAAGTATATTACTTGCGACACTAAAAATTTGGAACTTCCTTTGGCAATGCTACACAAACACCATCATACAAAGAAATGCAAGAGATCAAGAAAACAACTTTGTAGGTACAATTTTCCTTTCCCACCAATGCAAAAGTCAACTATACTTTTACCAATACTACAAAAGACTGAAGCGATAACTGCAAATGCCACTGACATCTTTTCAAAACTCCAAAAAGCAAACTATGACAAAACATTCACTTTTCAAATGTTCTTAAAGAATTAAACTTAACTGACAATGAATACATTGAAGCTTTGAGCTCAACATTAAACAGGCCTACGCTTTTCTTACAAAGAAACCATCAAAAATATGGAACAATAGTTTTTCAAGGAAAATTCCAAATCTTTGGAAGGCTAATACAGATGCACAATTTGTCTTGAATGCATATGCTGCTGCTATGTACTGTAGCTCATATATTGCAAAACTAGACAAGTCAATGACATATGCATTCAAAAGAATACGTACAGACCACAAGCAAGACAATATTGATGCAATACGAATGGTAAGTAAACTTGGAAATGCCATGCTTAACTTGCAACAAATGTCATCACAACAAGCTGCACATATTGTTCTGTCATTTCCATTAAATTACAGTTCAAGAAAATGTATATTCATTGATACACGATTTGACAATGATCGCACATTTATACTCAAATCTGTTAAACAATTGAGCAATGAGCCAGATGAATCAGAAAATGTTCTTGCAAAATTTATTATAGACTACTATAGACATACTATTTAAAAGGTGCTACAATTGAACCAAAGGCCAAACCCAATGTGATACGGTTTATCAATTTCAACAAACACTTTGATATAGAGAATCATTGTAGAGAGCAATTGGTTCTCTATGTTCCATTTACCATTAATGAGCATACACTCAAACAAAAATTTGACTCTTGGGAACATGCATACATGTACCATGGACAAACCATTCAAACAAACAGTGCAAAGTTCATCCACAGCACAAACTCCACATGGGGTGACATTGACAAAGCTATAAATGATCTTCAGTCTCTTGAAGATGAAAAGCTCATTGACCTGCCAATGCAAGCAAAGCTTTCCCAGAAAGAACTATATGACATTCAAACAAACCTTCCAAACATAGGTCATTCTAACCCAAATACCATGTACTCCAATGGATTTGAAATTACAAAGCACCCATAGATTATATATAACAATGAATACTACAAGTTAAGACGAATGTTAAATAAAGAACAACAAGCAATTGTTAAGGATGTTCTCATAAAAAAGATGAAAAATCCACAAAATCCATTGCACTTGTTTTTGACTGGGGGAGCTGGAACAGGAAAGACTTTTACAGCAAAAGCTATCTACCAAGCTCTCATTCGCATGTATAGCAATTCTGTTGACAATAATCCAGACAAACCCAAGGGCTTATTAATTGCATATACAGGTAAAGCAACATATAAAATAGGGGGATTCACATTACATTCAGCATTTCACATACCTTTTAATACATCAGAATTCCTGCCACTGAACACTGAAGTACTTGACACTATGTCAAAGCACTATGATCAATTGTGCATACTTCTTATAGACGAGATATCATTAGTTGGCTCAACATTTCTACGGTATATTGATAGAAGACTACAAGACATAATGCAAATGCCTACAACATACTTTGGAAACCTTGATACCATATTTTGTGGTGACCTTTACCAGGCACAACTTGTCCTTGACTCTGTGGTTTTCGAAAATAGGCCTACTCCAATTGAATTAATGCTTTATAGTTTCTGGAAAGACCACATAAAATGCTATTCATTGGTGACTACCATGAGATAAAAAGATGAAATATTTATTTCAATCCTTAATAGACTATGAGTAGGCATTCAGACAACTCATGACATAGACTATATCAACAAAATTTGCTTTCGTCCTATACCATTAGATCCATTGCTTCCGCACCTTTTCTATAGGAGAATAGGCATTCAAGCACATAACAACAAAATGCTATAAATCATTCCAACCCAAATGATTGTGCTAGATGCAATAGATGAAGTTCACGAGGACCTTAATGCAATACGAGTGTACAGTCACACAACGACACTCCCATCACAAATATGCTTGAAACCAAACATTCTTTTTGAGCTTTATGTAGGTAATTACAATGTTCAAGATGGCCTTGTCAACGGTTCAGATGGAATTTTTAAAGCATATACAACACAAAACAATATTGATATTGTCTGGATTAAATTTAATGACCCATCAATTGGACATCAGCAGCGCACAAAACTAGCACATTGCTATTCTACTATCATTGACAAAGACTGGGTGCCTATACAACGCATTGCTAGGCCAATCCAGAAAATAACAATAAACAAGAAAATTACAACTAGAAAATAATTCCCAGTACAAGTAGCATGTGCACGAACCATACATCGATCCCAAGGATTAACAATGGAGGCCTTGGATTTTGATCCCACAGGCATTAGACAGCATGGACTAACCTATACAGCTCTATCACGAACAAAATCAGTAGAATCATTATTTCTGTTACAACCTTTAACTACAAAAAACTTCAAAGTTAAAGACAAAATACAACTAGAAATGTCTCGTCTTCAGACATGTGCACAATGGCAACTTGATAATCTAAACACATGTTCAAAAAACAAATCACATATGCTCCTATGTACATTGAACACTCGTAGCTTGAAAGCACATGCAGAAGACATTGTTAATGACTATGGCATAATGCAATCTGATATCTTGTGTCTCCAAGAAACACATATGCATCCCTTCGAGCTAAATACCTTGCTGCAGTATTTTGATAGCTTCTTTGTACATAACATACATGGCATAGCAACTTTAACCAGGAAAAATTTACTCCTGTCAAAAACAACACAACATGAAACCTCAAATATTGAAGCCATCACATCAACAGTAATGCTATCTAACAATGAACTCAATGTTTGTAATATTTATGCAAGACCTGCAACTGCCATAGATGAAGTAATCGCAATCTTGAAAATAGTTATTGGATCCACAAATTCAGAAAACATGTACATTTTAGGCGATTTTAATGTCGACATGTCTTCAAAAAGTAGAAGCAAAAAAATGCTTCACAGTTATATGTAGCAAAAAAAATATACAATTTATGTTGAACCAACAACATAGCATGGGCAACTCAGTCATTGATCACATTTGGTCCAACACAACTACAAATATATGCTCTATCTATATATCAGAAGCATATTGGACTGATCACAATCCAATTTTCCTAAAATTGCATGTTGCCCAATAGACAAATTCAACTTTATAGAACTTATAGCCTTATATCACCTTTATGCATTGCAATGTCTTTTCCTATGCTATATCCATTATTTGCAGGAGATCTATGGATGAAACTAAAAGATAGTCAAAGCAAATACAAACCACACAAGAAGAATCAACTCAACGGTAAAGTGCTCATAGTATTATTCCTTTATACTCATTCACCCAAATCACAAATATTCAAATAACATTGTTCCAATTCTTTGCAGGACACCAAAAGATGTATCAAAAAGACAAGCAAAACAGGTGCAAATTGCACAGGAAGAGTCAACACAATGGTAAAGTACTTGGTTCTCCATTGTACCGCCATTTGCCCAGCTTGCTAATATTAAATTAGCATTCAATTGACATTATCCTTGTTCCTTGTAGGACAAGAGTCAAGAAACCTAAAATTGTTTCAATCGAACAGCTAAATGCAAAAAGAGTTGGAGACACCTTCCAAGGTGATGTCCTTGTTGTCTACAAAGCAACATTGGATAAGGCCAACAAAACACGGGTAATGCTACGTGCTGATCTGACAGATCACAAAGCAGAAATGACAATCATGTTAAATGTTAGTGGAAACCTTGTGTATCAACATGAGCCTAAAATAGTCCCGGGGTCAGCTATTTCAATCTCAGATTTCCAAGTTGCACCTAGGACAGATTATGACAAAGGTGAATGTGATTGCATTTTGATCTTAACAGACATAAGCACCACTGAAAACATCCCCTGCCTCTATCAAGAGTACAAATTCATTCCAAGCACGACTATCAGCCAATTGCTAACAACTGTAAATGAGTACCCAGCTGGCACAATAGCTGCGCTGGTAGTTGGTGCCAGGAAAATGGGTACCCAATTTGCAGTTGACATCAAAGATGGCCACACTGACATAGACAAAGCACAGGTATTTTGGTCTATAGAACTTTTACCTCTTCTTTCAGTTTCAACCTTTTAATGTTCTACAGTGGTCTCTACATAACAAAATCTAATTCTCTCATTGAATTGTAGCTGCTATTACGGTCAACATATGAGCAACAATACTTTGCACTCGAAGACCAGTTGCATACAAATAAAACACCTGCAATGCTTTTCAAGAATGTTGTAAGAAAAACAGATCAAAAGAACACATTTCACACATGTCGATCAACATTCATCTATACCTTGAATGACAAAAGAAGCTTGGAAAAACTCAACAACCTACTACATTCAACTTTCAAGGTAACAACATTCTTTTTTTAAAAAACTAGTGCATCCAAACTTGTATTTTTGTCTCCTCTAACAATTTTGAACTATATTCTATAGTTTTTGGTACTCTAAAAGCACAAATGCATTTTCCAATCCATTTCATGTATGCTGTCCAAAATGCAAATTCAAATTCGCTGCTTATGGCACACTCCAAGAAAAAACGCCACATAAACTGCAACCAAGTGTAAGTCAATTATACATTTTGTTTACAACTTAAAACTACCATAACAACTTATGACAATCAAACAATTCAGTCTTCAATTGACCAGGTCACCATGCACCGTCTATTGCCCACATTGCAAAGGCTCAACTATGAAGACTATATCAAGGACAAGTCAGCAATGATATTCATCCTACATGACTTCAATGCTAAAGGACATTTTAGCCTTGACCAAAACAATGCCATTGTTGAAGCCATTTGCATTGAAAAATAGACAGGAAACATCACTAGAAGGTAATAAAGTCATTCATATGTAAACTTTTTCTCTTCTGAACTAGCACCTCAAATCACTATCCATACAAACTATGTTTCTAATACATAGCATTTTGTTGGCTTTACAGGAAACTAGGAATACAAGAGCACAGATTTACATTGTTCAGACTTTTACTTTTTTGCCTTTCCATGCTCCAAGACATTTCACTGGTTTTCACATGTTAAAGACATCTTTGGTTTTAAAATACTCTATTGCTATTATACATTTAGACACTTCTATAGGTTACTATGTTAAAGTCTTCTCGAATATGGACATCTGAAACTCTAATTTTGTTTTTGCACCTATGAAGACAATGGTTCTCTATGTACGTCTGACATATATGTTCAATAATTATTACCCCTCCATGCATAATGCCATTCAAACTATATAGTTTAAATGTTCCCTTTTGCATTATGTTCTTCCTAGCTTTTCCAATATTTGCTTTCTGATTCTTACGTTTTCAAGAGTTTATGGTGACCAAGTGGAAGTTGTTATGGTTGCACACTCTAGACCCATTAACAAGTTACTTGAGACAATAAATGGTTATTTTCCTCTAGCTTTTTTCATTTTATGATGTTAATGCAACCAAGTCTCGCCCCTGATTTTATGCATTGTACTTTATAGTCACTTTTCCATCATGCATTCTAATGTATAGAGTACACTCATGTATACACAAATCCATATGTTTCTTTTGCTGCATATATGCATATTTACATGTATATATGCCTCTATGTCCATATGCACATATGCACATATTCATGTATGCATATATTCATCTAAGCTTCTACGTATCCTTGTATGCAACTGCGTATACATGCGTCCATGTATTTATGGATGTGCCACTCTAGCCTTGTACCAATTTATTATGTTATATGGATATCGCATATAGTAACACTAATTAGCTCTTTCACTGTACATAGCAGTTGTTTTCATAAATGCCAGATCGAGCTTATATGTATCAGGATACATATATACTCACACTAAAAACTACTTAATTATGATCTATATTGTCCCATTTTCGTAGACATGTTACTATTACAATCAAATGTGTAAAGCATTCGTGTCCAAAGAAATTAGATACAGGAATGGCAATATGTTACACAACCTTGTCTTATGCCTTTATAGCAGTTTTTTCATTGCATTTCAAGAAAACCATAAACTAGAATTTCATTCATATTATTTCATCTATGGCATTTACAACTTTTCCAATAATTATTACAAGCATAGAGTTCAATGTTGAATAGTTCTATTGTTCATGTCATGGCTTCAACTTTGTTCATGCCAAATTGCATTATCTGACAAAGTTAACATGCAAAAACCAAAGTGTCCATTGTGAACACTTATTACATTCCATGGGACCACATTTCTTTGAGGAGTTTTTTTGAACAATTCGCTTCCCTTGTATATGTTTCCATATTTTGCATATGTGCCTATGAGTACATTAACTATAACAGTTCACAAAATTCCTTTATCCTGTATGCTTTCATCATAGCGAAAAAGCTCAAAGCAATTGTAGAATCTAGGTTTTGAGAACACGGGCTTACAGAACACAAAAACAACACACACAAAGTAATAAAGATGCATATCAAGTGGCTTAACTCTATATTAAATGACCAAAGTACCTTGTTCATGCATGGTCACCAAGCCACTCCAGCGCGTTCACCTCCATCCAGATGTCATTTAATGCATTTAATTTTCATTCATGCATTGCGCTCACATTTTCCTAATATTTTAATGCATTTAATTTGTATTCATGGATTACGTACCTCTAGCCACCAACTTTCAAACTATGCCTTTGCTTAAATTTATTTAATCAATTTATGCGTTCGCATTTTCCTGAGTTTTTAAAATGAAAATGATTTATAAAGCTACTTAGTCGAATAGAAAAATAGATATATGCTAATTTTCCAATATATAAAATAGCTCTCCAAATGCAAACTGTACAAAAAAATAAGTAATATGTTTAATGGCGAAATGTGATTGGCCAATGCTCCTGGTTAAAAGCATTCCAGGCAAATGCATACGCAAATTAAAAATGGGTTCATAGGAAAGAGCTTTTGATTCTAAATCCATATGCATACTTTGATTCAAACTAGTGGTTGAAGGTACATAATCCACTGGTGCAAACTCAATGCATTGAATGGCATCTGACTAAAGGGAACGTTGTTTGCATTGCTAGCTACTCTTTGAATATATAACAAGGTTCAAGGAAAAAACTCTCATTATCACACATGTTGACATAATTTTCGTTCCAAACCTCTCTTTATGAGACCGTTTTGCAGTAATAAAAAATATACAAACTTTACAAGCCTCACATGCAACCATGCATCTTGCCCCGAGATACACATATACATGCATCCATGTGTACTACAATACATGCATCTATGTACACATGCAGCCATGGATATATGTATCTATGCAACTTCATATGCAATCCATGGATATTTCCATACATGTATATTTAAGCATTTATGTATCCAGTTATGCATTTATCTATCTATCCATGCAACTATGTTTCTATGTATTCTTCTACCTATAGATGCATCCACGCATATATGTATCTGTGTTTCTATGTGCAAATGTATACAGGCATCTATCCATATATGTGTCAATGTATCTATGAATACATCTATCCATAGATACATGTATCTACGCATCTATGGATACCATGATAGATGCCCACATCCATGTATCTATGGATGCATGTATCAAGTAGCTCGGTTCCAGGTCTTCACTCTATAGTAACAACATCTCCTGTGACTACACAAATCTGCAGAATAACAAAAAATGAAATGCTCAAAGTAATCACAATGCATCTCTAGTCACTTAAATCTATATTACATGATAAATCCACATTCTGTTTAATGCATTCACTTTGAAACACAATCAAGAGAACAAGCTAAATACCACTTTCCAAATTAAAAAAAAACAACTTTGGAAACATCAACTTCCAGAATTAAATACCAATATGCACAAAGTGATCATATTACTCTAACTAGATGACTATGAACTACATGTTACCTATGCAATCTAAAATCTAAAGATACATACCATCCTTATGCACCTATGCACAAATACATACTGTCTAACATATATACATAATTACATGTACACATATATACATGCAAACCTGTATACATGGATGCATACAAAGACTATGTTTCATGGGATTATTAAAGAGTTCACTTGCTTTCTATATGGTTCCATACTTTGCATGTGTGCCTATGAGGACAATAATTACATTATCCAGAACCAGAAACGAGTTACTTGAGGCAATAAATAGTTTCTTTCCTCGGTTTTCTCTTACTTTAGAGGTTTAAAGCACACAGTGAAATTGGCAATGTCAGCAAAAAAAAATTGTGGTTCACTTGCTCATTGGTTCCAAAGCTCTCTTTATAGCACAATTGTGCATTGCCTCCAAGACTTATATGAATCCTTGGTATTTCAAGGAAAGATTCAATTGGATAACACTAAAAATGATCTAAACTATGATTTTATAATCAAAGTATCCAAATGCATTGCAACAATGCGAAACCCAACTTCCATTTAACATGTACAATGAAAATAAACAGAACGAAAAATGCATTTGCTTCAAAGTTTTTAAAGCAATTTCAACAGATTGTCTAGCCATTGTCCAAAATATGGTTTTCTATCAGCATAGTCCTTGAACCTTCTTTAGGTCTGACTGCTACTTTGTTAATTCATTTTGATTGAAAGGTCAAAATGTGAAATGTTCCCAAGGATAATTATACTTATTTATCTCTTTTAATTGTTATATATTCAAAGACTAATTAGCAATCCAAACAACCTCCCCTTTAGTCAGATGTAATTCAATGCATTAATTTTGTATCAATGAATTATGTACTTTCAGCCACTAGTTTTAATCAAAGTATGCATATGGATTCAGAATCAAACTCTCAAAATAAATGCATATATAAATGTGTCTTTTTCTTAATTTCATAATGTATCTATGTATCCATAGATGCAATCATGCATATATCGATTTATGCATATATCTTGTCATCTCTTTATGCATCTGTCTATATATGTATGGCTGTATCTATGGGTACATGTATACCTCGATTTATGTATATATGCACCTATAAATTGCATACACACATCCATGTATATATGCATCTATCAATAACTTGCATGGATACATGTATATATGCATCTATGGACTCATGCACCCATGTATATATGACAGGTCATTGGTTCCAAAGCTCTCTTTATAGGACAGCTGTGCATTTCCTCCAAGACTCAGATGAATCCTTTGTTTTTCAAGGAAAGATTCGAATGGATAACACTTAAAATGATCTAAACTATGATTTTATAATCAAAGTATACAAATACATTGCACCAATGCAAAACCCGACTTCCATTTAAGATGTACAATGAAAGTAAACAGAAGCAAAAATGCATTTGCTTCAAAGTTTCTAAAGCAATTTCAACAGATTGTCTAGCCATTGTCCAAAATATGGTTTTCTATCGACATAGTCCTTGAAATTTCTTTAGGTTTGACTGCTACTTTGTTAATTGACTTTCATTGAAAGGTAAAAATGTGAAATGTCACCAAGGATACTTATACTTACTTATCTCTTTTAATTGTTATATATTCAAAGATTGATTAGCAATCCAAACAGTCTCCCCTTTAGTTAGATGCCATTCAATGCATTAATTTTGTCTGAATGAATTATTTACCTTCAGCCACTAGTTTTAATCAAAGTATGCATATGGATTCAGAATCAAACTCCCAAAATAAATGCATATATAAATGCGTCTTTTTCTCCATTTCATTATGTATCTATGTATCCATAGATGCAGCCATGCATATATCAATTTATGCACATCTTGCCATCTCTGCATGCATCTATCTATATATGTATGACTATATCTATGGGTGCATGAATACATTGATTTATGCATACATGCACCTATGAATTGCATACACACATCCATCTATATATGTATCTATCGATATTTTGCATGGATACATGTATATATGCATGTATGGACTCATGCAGCCATGTATTTGTCTTTGTCTTTGGCCAAATGGCCCCTAATGGCCAAAGTATCCTAGCCACCCATGGCTACCAAGCAATTCCAGTGCCCTCCCCACCAGTCACATGCCATTTAATGCATTTGCTTCAATTATTTTGACCTCTCCATGTGTTCGCATTTTCTTGATATTTCAATGCATTTAATTTGCACTCATGGATTATGTATCTCTACTCACCAGTTTTATAAACTATGCCTTTGCTTAAATTTATTTAATCAATCTATGCTATCGCATTTCACTGATTTTCAATAACAACAATAATTTATAAAGCTATTCTGATAAATAGAAACAGCTAAATGCTAATTTTCCAATATTGATTTATTAGAATAGTGCTAGTTTTCCAATATAACAAAATTAAAAGTTATATTTTGATATACATTTATGCATATTGTCCATACATGCATATATGCCTTCATCCATATTTGCATGTGTATATGAATACATCCTTCCATGTAGCATATGCATTTGTACCTATATGCAAATATGCATACATCCATGTATACATGTGTTCATATCTCCATCTCTCCATGTAGTTCTGTTTTATGTGTATACATGTGTCTGTTGATGCATCCATGCATATATCTGTGAATAGCTCTACGTATTTCTCTCTCCATGTATTTAATGTTCTCCACTGCATCAGCATTTGCATGTTCTCAGTTTTATGACCTTCCATATTTTTTTTTTCATAGTATATGCATAAGAACTTCCACTTTGTCTTATGTTTTGACTCTTCTATCCATAAATATCATTATATTTTTATATCCACTCTTCTATTGTCACATTTCGAGGAAGCTCAGGGATCTCAGTACCTTGTTCAGTATGAAGGAGAGTGAGAAATGCAACATGGGTCTTTTTTCTGTGTTTATATTGACGGACTCAGCCCTATGATGATTTTTAAAAGCATAACCAATACCAAACTAGACATTCTTCCACCCCTTGTTGCAAGAAATAATCACTTCATACCCTATTGATTCCATTCATTTCCATTTCCACCCTTGCACGTCCTTTCTTCTCAAATCAAATACATTTCAAAATCGATTTATTTGCTTGTGTTGCATCATACCAATGTGTTGCGTTCCTTTTTTCATTAAATCCAGCTCTCATTGAAATTTTCATTTCTTGCATTTAATTGTAAGCATATAACTTACAAACGATAAATTCATACCATTTACATTCCCATTCATTCTCATATCCACCATCCCATATCCTTGCCTCCCATGTCAAATACTTTTCATAACTTATTCATACACCTTATTTGCATCTCACCATTCTCTCAATCCGCTCTCTTTGTTCCACTTGCATAACTCATTCTTCTTTTTAACACTCACATATCTTTATCTATCTACACCTCAAATATACCTTCATCCATCACAACAAAATTCACACCATACCAAACAAAGAAAAAGATGAAGAAAATATCAAGGTTATGCAAATAAACACTAAGGGCTTCAAAAATAACACTCATAACATAGAGTTGTATTCAAGAGTTATTTTCAAAATGTGTTTTCTATACTTTGTTTATTACAGATCCCTAAAAACACGTATAACAGTTTCTTCAAGCTTATAATGTGTAATCAGATTTAACAAATATTTACATGTTTCCATGCATTCAAATGCATCATTAGGTATCCTTTATACACTTGTTCAAAAAATAATATTGTATATGTTTCAAATGCAAATTGTTCCTGACATTTCTCCCTTTATGCACACATGCATTTATAGATTGTTCTTTGTGTACCAAATTACATGGACACATCTATACATCCATGCATGCATAAATGTTTACATGGATCCATATATCTATGCATTCCTTCGATATATGCATTGCTGATATATAGTTTGTTTTCCCTGTTTTCCTTTCGCTTACTACTGCAAATGCTACTTGAGCCTCAATGTGCTTTGACAAATTTGTATTTCTACTTGATTTTAGTGTTTTCCATTCAAATTTCTTGTTCACATGTCATGTATTCTTTTCACTCTTCTTTGCATTGTGTGCACATGGATACATGTATACATGCATGCATGTATACATAGATGCCTCAAGCATTGTTACAAATGTTTAAGATTATTTGTATTCAATACTTGAAACAAAATAATAATACATTTTTGCTTCTTGGATAAGATCATAAAGGAAATTTGTTACTGCAAATGTAAACATGCACCCATGTAAAGGTACTAGTATTCATTGGTGTTTCTCTTTTGACTCTTGCATCCTTAAATATCATTATATTTTTATATCTATTCTTCTCTTGTCACATTTCGAGGAAGCTCAAGGATCTTGGAACTTTGTTTAGTCCAAAGGAGAGTGAGAAATGGGACACCAGTCTTTCTTTTGTATTTGTATTGAGACACTCAACCCTATGATGATTTTAAAAAGCATAACCAATAACAAAATAGACATTCTTCCACCCTTTCTTGGAACAAAAGTTCACTTCATACCCTATCGAATCCACTCATTTCCATTTCCACCTGTGCACATCATTTCTTCTCAAATCAAATACATTTCAAAATCCATTTATATGCTTCTCTTGCATCACACCAATGTATTGCATTCCTTTTCTCTCTCAATCCAGCTCACTCATTCAAATTTTTATATCTTGCATTTAATTTTAAGCGTTAAACTCGAAAATGATAAATTCATATCATTTACATTCCATTCATTCTCACATCCAGTTTCACATATCCTTGCTTCCCATATCTAATACTTTCCATAAGGCATTCATATACCTTACTTGCATCTCATCATTCTCTCAATTCCTTCTCTTTGTTGCACTTACATCGCTCATTCTTCTTTACCACCCTTACATATCTTTATCTATCTATAGCTCAAATATACCTTCATCCATTAGAACAAAATTCACACCATACCAAAGGAAAAAATGAAGAAAATATCAAGGTTATGCAATTAAACACTGAGGGCTTTGAAAATAACTATCACAACATAGAGTTGTATCCAATACTTTCTTTCAAAACGTTTTTTTCTAAATCTTGTTTATTGCGGATAACTAAGAGCACATATCACAGTTTCTTGCAGGCTAAAATGTATAATCAGATTTCATAAATATATACATGTATCCATGCATTCAAATGCATCATTGGATATCCTTAATACACTTGGTCAAAAAACAATAATGTATTATTCTTTTGTTTCGATCATAAATGTTTTTTTTATATCTTTCAAATGCAAATTGTTTCTGACATTTCCTAACTTTGTGCACATAGACATATATAGATTCTTGTTTACTTACCAACTTACATGGACACATGTACACATAGATGGATGCATAAATGTTTTCCTTCATCCATACATTTATGCATTCCTTCGATATATGCATTGCTAATAAATAGTTAATTTTCCCTGTTTTCTTTCATTTAATACTGCAAATGCAAATTGAGTCTCATTGTTAAAATACAGTTGTATTCAAGAGTTCTTTTCAAAACGTCTTTTCTAAATCCTGTTTCTTACAGATTCCTAAAAGCACATATGATAATTCCTCGAAGGCTATAATGTATATTTAGATTTCACAAATATTTACATGTATCCATGCATCCAAATGCATTGTTAGATATACTTTATACACTTGTTCCACAAACACTAATGTATTGCTGCTTTGTTTCAGTCAGTAATGTTTTTTTAGTTCCTGTTTAAGATGCAAATTGTTTCTAACATTTCTAACTTTATGGACGCAAGCATATATGGATTCTTCTTAACATACCAAGTTACATGGACACATGTACACATCCGTGCATGCATATGTCTTTACATGGATCCATATTTTAATGCTTTCCTTTCATATATGCATTCATACTAGCTAGTTTATTTCTGTTGTTTTCTTTCATTTAATACTGCAAATGCAACTTTAGTCTCATCACGCTTTCAGGCTTGCTCAGGTGCTAAGGATGCTTTTCACTCTTCTATGCATTGTGTGCACGTCGATACATGTATACATGCATCCATGTATACTTAAATGCTTCAAGCATTGTTACAAATGTTTCTCTCTCAATAATTTGGATGCAAAGTGCTACAAACATGTAAATTTTTTTACTGTACCTACATTTTATCTTACCTAATAAGATTCTTTATATCTTTTCAAATTATTTTTTGTTTAAAATATATACACAAAAAAATATTCATTCGTATTACATTAACAACATTCAAATCTAATTTATAATAAAATCAATACCTTTGTACTGTTTCATCTAAGAATATATAGTAATATTTATTCCACTTATTACATTTTAATAAGTTAAATTATTACATTTTATTTTATATATGCATAAATTTAATCCTAGGTAGTAAGGTTCTTTATTATATTTTTGCAAATTACTTATTGTTTATTATATAAACACAAATTTTTATTCATATAACATAAACAAGATTAAAATCTTATTTATAATAAAATCAATAGCTTTCTAGTCATTCATCTAACAATTTATTGTAATATAATTACATTGTTCTATACACGAAAATATCTTATCATATTACATAGACAGGATTTAAATCTTATTTATAATAAAATCAATAGCTTTATATAATACTAACCTTCATACTACATTAAAAAAACATTGATTAATCTTACAAAAGTTCATACTCAAATGAGCTACCCCTATCAATCTTCCACCTAACACTATTGTTTCTATTAGCACTTGCATATTGTGATATGATAAACTAAAATAACTCAATTGTATTAATTAACATAGCATGTGTTTTACAACAGTACACTAAACATAATTTTATTTACAAATAGACATACAAGCAAAAAAAAGAAATATGGTAAACTTTGTTTCACCATGAATATAAATATGGGTCATGTAAAGAATGCATTTTCCTTTTTTGCCCGCACACATGTTTTTTGTAAATAGTTTCAAATGATATTTGATGCTTTAGAAATATCTCTACATCAAAACTTTGTTCCTTTTAAAATGACTAATGAATTTTTCGATCAAAAGGTTTTCTAAAAAAAAAAAATTAAAAAACATTGCAGTGGTCATAAATAGTTTATTTCTCCTGTTTTCTTTCATTTAATATTGTAAATGCGAGCTGAGTCTCCTCCTGCTTTAAGACTCGTTCACGTGCCGACTATACATCTCACTCTTCTATGCATTATGTGCATGTGGATACATGTATGCATATATGTCTCAAGCATTATTACAAATGTTTCTGATTGTTTGCATTCAATAATTAATACAAATTAATAATGCATTCTTGCTTCCTAATTAAGATCATAAATAATCTTCCTTCTCACAAATGTATACATACACACACAAAAAAAAGTATTCATTGGTATATCTATAAAAAAGTCCACGTATACATGGTACCCATAAATAAAATTTCCCATGCATCCATCCACACATGTTACCTGTTCACATGTCCCTATGGACCACGTTGCCCATGCACCCTAAAAATTCCATGCATTAGTGCACTACTAAAAATTACTTCAAACTTTTCTAGCTATTTTTAATACATTTATATTCCTATCTGCTATCTAAAATTTTTTTCTAACTCATAGCTACATGCCTTTTACCTCTTGGTAGGAACTCGACGCTTGCTTCACTTGTTTTAAACGATAAAGTCTTAAACAAAGTGGGACTAACGGCAATCAAACTACAATACAATTATAGTTAAGTTATTATGATCAAACTTCAGCATAAAGGACTAAACAATATCATAACTAGACAGGCAGCTAGTCTCACATCTTTGAGCTAAACATGGGATTGAGATACATGTTTTGGAAGACCTTTCTTCCTTCTTTAGACAACAACCAATTATCCATATCTAATTATTTAAGAGAGAGGTGAAGGGAAACCCTCTCCAAGGCCCCAACCAAGGGTAATACATGAGGAGAGGAGTGCTTAATTGGAGAAGCAAACCACCAAGTGGTAGCCACAACACAAATAGGAGGCATGCCAATGCCACCCATAGAGATAGGGTGGGAATCAAAGGAGTGGTAACAAAGTCTATATATCAAGTGAAGAAGTCATGATATGATCTACAAGCAATGCAAGCAAAGAAGGGATTGCCTCCCCGTCAACAACAAGAGGCACATAAGCCTTCAAAGCGAAATCACCCTTGACCACATCCACTATAAGGTGTTCATGTAAAGCATTCTTCCACCATGAGGAAGATCTTAAGACCTTAAGGCGTAGGCAATCCAAGGCGATATGTCTCATGGAAAAGCACCTTTGCAATAGGAGGGGTCCCTTTATAATCCAAATTTTGACTTTAAGAGAATTCCTCCACTTGCAAAACAACCTCTACTAAAAGGGGCTTGGAAAAATCCAATTCCATAAGGATACAAGCATAGGTGGTGTGAGAGAATATAGTAGTTGCTTAATCCACCTCGATAAAATTGTCCACAATTTATGATTACTCCATAACAAGAGTCACACTAGAAGTCAAGAGGTAGGTTAGGGAGGTGAATCCTAAATGGTAGATTATTGAAGGATTAAAAGAAGAAACCCATGGTTTTAGTATGAGGGCATGTTGGCCCCATAAGCATTAATAAGCATCTAAAACTACATTATGATTTGAGATCGTATTGAAAACAACCACAAAGAATCATTTGGCACAAGGGTAAATCTTGATTGTCCCTTTTATAATAGGTTGCCACTACTTGTAAGTCTAGAGATTTAGATCACAAAGCCAACACCGCAATCTATAAAATCTAAAAATTAGTCCCTTTTGAGATGAATACTCCTCATTCTTTAAAACATCTTCCCCAAAAAACACTATAGGGGGCGACAGGGCACATGGTATCACAAATCTCCCAAACTTAGGAAGGGTGAAAGAAACACTAACTTGAAATTCATTCTGGGGAGAAATAGCAGCACACCTCTAAAGTGAGAGTCCACTATTGCAAATAGAATTTTCATATGTGTTGTGAGAAGGGGAGGACTGAAGCACAAGCTCTATAACATCCACACACATAGCAGGTGTTAGGTATTGAAGCAATAGATCTGAAATCGTAGATCTTTTCTTCACCTTCAAGATTGGGGGTTTATCATCAAGAAGGTAGAGAAAGGCTCTTCTATATATTCAAGAAGGTTAAATGTTGACTATGAGAGTGGGTAAACTCTCTTTCTCTTTAGGTTAAACTTAAACCCACAAGGGTGTTCCTAGGAGTCACTTAAACTAGTTAACATACTAGTTTTGGATGATTGATCAATGTATTATATCGCAGTTATACCTAGTTGAACACTTAACCCTTAAATTTATCATTGTTAAGATGAAACTAGATGTAAAATACCCATTATATCTAATTGTATACCAAGTTGAACATCCATTTTAAGATGACAATAATTTATATTTCATAAATCCCAATTTCTTTCCAATACACCCTTCATACAGTAAGGTGTACAATATTGTGCATGATTCACTAAATATATGATAGTTTATTTTTTCTTAACATTACTCTAGTTATCTCTTTGAATCATGAATAACATGATAAAGTTGATAGTTGAACCCCACAACTCTCAAAAATCACTTGCAACCAAAATGCATATCACATCTAAAGAGAAAAACCATCGATATGCTCATGAAACCTAAAGAAGAGATGATCTAGAAAAGCAACTAATTACATGCAATGAATTAATTTGAATGAATTACAATGAATGAGAATCCTTATAAAATGAAAAATCAAACCCTAGACGAGGGTTTGATTAGATTGAGACATGTGTTATCATTTCATGCAATGAGACAACTTAACCTATAAAACCTAATCTAATAAAAAAAAATCCTAAGTTTAGTTTAAGGGAATAAAATAATAAGGGACCTAATAATTAATTAATGATTAATTAATTATCAAGTGATTATCCCAATTACTCCAACATCCCTCCTTAAGATCAACTTAGGGAGAAGCTATAAAACCTTGATGAAGAATGCAATGATGGATGCATGGATGGGTCCCAACTACAAGGCCCGATGAGGTGCCCATGTACAACCAAATGAAATCTCTCATAACTAGAGAAAGGGAGAAAACCAAATGGAAAAAAAATCCTCTCCAAAAGAAAGAAAATGAAATATCTGCACTAGTGAAAGAAGGATAGAAGGGGGACTCAATGTGGCCCCCCAAGAACTACTTCAATCACACAAGTACAAATAAATGTCCCCTTGATAAGAGAGAGAAAATGAGGATATAAAACCCCCCATAAACAAAGAGTTCATGTGCCAATGATAAAAGCTTGAAGATAGAACACAATCCATTAATTACAAACAACATTTCTCCTCTTAGGAAGAAAAAGATCCATCGGTGATTGGAGAAGCCCTTCCTAGAAAATGGAAGAACCAAGAATCCAAATCCAAATGATGTGTGCCTCTAAAAAGTGCTCAAGTGTCCACATGTCGAAAAGAGATGACGTCAATCCAAAAACCAATGAAGACTTATATAGACAAGTGCCAAATATGATGAAGATGATGGGCCAACAATGATGATGTGGCTATCAAAAAAGAGGAGATGAATGTCCTTAAAATAATCCTCCAAATCTACAATATGAGACTCTACAAACAAGGATGATATGTCTGCAAGACATGAATCCCAAGTAGTTGTGTCTGGAAGAAGA
>VDFB02100733.1:0-10411 GCA_007258455.2 Sequoia sempervirens | reverse complement strand
CTTGTTTCGACAACCAAATCATCGAGGCAACAGCCACTTAAGGATATTTGAGAGCCAAATTCCCACTCTTGGGAGTTAGTTTTGGTGAAGGTTTCCTTAGTAGCCTCAACACTTTCTTAAGCATGCATGTGCTCATTCAAAAGCCCAGTGATACGTCGGTCATCATTGCTGGGAAATCCATACCCTAATCCAAGATACTTTGATATTTTGAAAGATTCTATGGGCTCTCTTCATCCAGTTTTATTTTTGCCTAGGCCACTAGTTCCATCGTAGCCTTTATCCTTCATAATTTCATATCCCTTGCCATATTTCTTAACTGGTAATGGGGGTAGTTCATCCATATCTTTATAGATCCATCCTGTAATATCGGCCAGGTCCTCGTTACTCATGTCTCCCCATTTTCTAAAAACCATTTTGGTGAAACTTTGAAAATTTCTTTGGGTTCCATTCTAAAACATGGTCGAGCATAGAGCTTCAAAGACTTGGGTATTGTTGTGATGCTATATTCCATATGTAGTTTGAATTCTCCATAGCCTAGGTCTTGGATCTTGACATTGGATTCATCCTTAGGAAGTTTGGAAGATGGTGGTGTAGTGGAAGATGATGCGAGTGTGGATGGGTCAATGTATTTAGAAGAAGAGGAGCTAGAAGCTTCTTGGTTGATGGGTACTCGGTTTGTAGAAATACCCCTTAGGTTGGTACAATATTGAAAAGGGTCATGGTCTCTATATATGGTGATTTATGTGCCATCAAATGGGAATTTTAAGCATTGGTGATATGTGGATGGAACGAATTTTAAGGCATGAATCCATGGGCAGCTGAGCAAGATGTAAGGTAATTCTAGATCTAGGACCTGGTAAGTTGTATCTACAATGACTGGTCCTACTTTGATAGGAAGAGAAATAACACCTCGTGAAGAGCATTCTTCATCATCATATGCTTTTATGACTATGCTCTTTGTAGGGTCTACACATGCATCAAAAAATCCTAGAGCCTTAACCAATTTCAAGGAGCATATGTTCAATCCTGCTCCGCCATCTACTAAAACTCTTCTGACCTTGTGCTTATGGACAAAAGTTTCAATGTGTAATGCATCATTATAGTTAGTCTTGGGTGAAGAGTAGTCTTGATTAGAAAAGGTGACATAGTGAGGTGTAGTGAGGTATCCTACCATGGTCTCAAATTGGTTAACATCAATATCCTTAGGGACTGATGACTCTTGCAGGGTTTTATCTAGTATAGCCTTATGCGTGGGAGAGATGTGATGCAGTTCGAGTATAGAAATTTGCACAGGAGTTTTTCCAAGCTGGTCGATAAGGTTAAACTGACTCTTGGGTTGCCATTGCTTTGTGGTCGAGGTTGGTTGTGATTACCTAGGAGGTGGACCAGGTATGGTAAGATTAGGTTTCCTAACAGGAGGCAGACCAGCTATGGTGACCTTTCCACTTTGAGTAATAGCATTGCATTGGGGTGCTCTCTTGACTGTGATGGTATTGACACATTCATTATCAGTTCAGATATTGCTTATAATGGTTCCACCAAAATAGTCATACTTGGCTCTGGAAAAGTTGGCTTGATTATTTTTTATCTTTGGACCTGACATGGAAGCATTATTAGAACCATGGTCTTGTAATGGGTTCTTATGAATGGTATGTTCTGAATTAGATTCAAATTGTGGTCCACCTACCTCAATGATACAATTCGCGATAAGGTCTTGTACCATATTTTTTAGTTGTCAATAGGAAGAATTTTTATGTTCCTTTTTCCTGATGATAATCACAAAATGCAGTATCGTCCCACCATTCTAGTTTGAATTGTCTTGGGTCATATGGTTTTGGTTCTTGAAGTGTGATGACACCATTTTGAAGGCATTTCTTGAGGACTTCCTAAATGGGTTCACCCAAAGGAGTGTATGTGTGACCTCTAGGGAATTGTCTCATCTAACAGTATTGTCCTTGATTATTTTGGCTACTTTGGTTGTTTGGGGGGACATTGGTATGGGGTGTCAATATCTTCATTGATTTTTTTTGCGGTTGAACCCCTTTTAGAGCCAATACAGGACCCATAGTGTTTTTAGCCTTGGCACCCACCACACCATCATTGGTAACCTGTTTATTTTTGACCCAGTACTTATTTTTGTTAGTGGAAGGATTTGCATTTGTGTTTTTAGGACCATGTCTTGGCTCTCCCTTTGCAATGAGGTCTTTCTCAATTTGGACACCTTTTTCGACTAGGTCCATGAAGGTTGTGCAACAATGTACTTGCAATGCATATTTGAAGGGTCCTAGAAGTGTTTGAACAAACATGTCCACCTTGTCCTTTTTGGGTATGTCGATGTGGAAATGACTAGCAAGACTTCTCCATTTTTGAAAGAATGGGATGAATGTTTCACCAACATCCTCTTGCGTGAGATTGCATAAGCTAGTAATAGAGGTGTCCATGTCAATGTTGTATGCATAATTTTTTATGAATTTGTGTTTAAGATCATCCCATGTTTGGATATCCTTTTGGGTGGAGAACCATTCAAGGGAAGGAGCTACAAGACTTTTAGAAAAAATTGTCATCAAGTATGTTTTTTCATAGGTGACGTCCATACAATTGGTTGCAAATTTGCAGACATGGTCGATGGGGTTTGTCGTTCCTCTATATTTGGTAAAATTAGGTGACACATATCCTAGAGGAAATGGTGGCATGTATAAGTTCATGTTGAAGGGATATACAGACAGATCATATGACACCTCTAATTTTTTTCCAGATATTTGTATGTTTTCTATGGTATTCTCTAGACCCATCAGTTTTGCTTGTAAGGCATCAATTATAGGGTTATTTGTGGTCCCATACATAGGATTGACTGGTATGCCATAGGTCCACATTTGTTGTGCATGGATATTGGTGTATTGTGGAGGGATGGATTGTTGTGACATGTGTGATGTGTTTTGATTGGCATGTTGTTGGTATTGAAATTTTGGATTGGGCGCATGTTCGTGGGTATGAATATGGGATGAGTATGTTGGGATGTATCCCCTAGCCATTTGGGTCGATATTTGGTGAATACGGCGACCATGAATATTTTGATGTGTGAATGATGCCATAGGTTGTGTGTATTGACTTCCTTGTCCAAATTGTTGGGTTTGTTAAAGGGGAATGGTCATATTTTTTCCTTGGGAGGTGGTGGCATTAAGTTGTGTTGACACGTTAACATTTTTTGCTTGAATAAAGATACGTCGCTTACCTCCACCTAAAGGATTTCATGAGATACCAATGAAAGGATATGAATTAAGTTCTAGAGTTGGTAACTGTTTCTCTTACACCCAGGATCGCACGAATGCGCAAGGGGAGAGGATACTCTGATATACCGAATCGTGAAGGGTAAATTAACAAAAAAGAATGGGTCTGGTTTTCTGATCACAAGGTTTTCACCAAGTGAGAGCATACTCACCTACCCCTCCACAAGCACACTCAAGCATGAAAGACATGATTCTTTTTAAAAGCACCAAATTCAAAGTTTGCTAATCTAGAAATAAACAAGCACACTGTTTGTTTTCTCCTTCTTTGACATGCGAATCTGCAAACATTGAGTTAGTAGTCTTGTATGTGATGGTCTTGGACACATGAAAAAGGATCGCCACACGCTACAAGAAATTATTAGTAACACCAAAGATCTAATCTGGTTAACATGCAGGAATAAAAACACAAAAAAATATGGAAAACCAGAAAACCAGTGAACAGAAAAATTTGAAATTCGACAATTAAAATCTAAAAACTGACAGAAAAAATTCACCAGGCAATTGCGGCGCGGTATTACCAGACAGATGCGGTGCGGTTTGGCAAGTGCGTCGTTCTGTTATGCGAATGCGGCTCAGAATGTCAGTTGTGTCTCTGTAATTAGCAGTTGCAGCTTGTCAGAATAGTTGCGTCATTTCTGTCAGCAGATGCGTTGCGACATTTGCGGCGATCCATGCCAGTAGCCTGCAAAACAATAGAAAACAACAAAAAACCCTACCAAAACATAAAGCCGCTACCAGGAAGGATTAGTGACAACAAACCTAATCTTATTCAACATGTAGGAATAAACACAAAATACAGGAAGACATAAGATTAGAGCACCCAAAATTCAAAAATAAAACCCCAGACCAAAAAAAAAAGGTATTATACCAGACGGATGCGGCGCGGGTTGCAAATGCGGCTTTCGGGGTTTCGGATGCGGCTAAGGAAAAATGGATGCGTCGCTCTATGCATCAGTTGCGTTGTGACAGGGCGATTGTGGCTCAATGGTTCTCGGGTGCGTCGCGACGCATATGATGTGTCACACTATTTTTAAAAAAGTTGCAGCGATCCGTACCTGTACTTGCAAAACAACAGAAAACAACAAGAAAAACGTACGAAAAGCCGAAAAACGACGTCGGGTTCACTAATGTAATCAAGGGAAAATCCTAAAATTATTAAGTGGGGTTAACTCAATAACAATAAAATTCCTATGAAAATAACAAAGCACAAAGGAAGTGATGTGAAGACAAAAGGGATGAAGTTACCCTAAGTCTCCACCTTCCATAATTAACCTTTGTTACACCACCTAGCTTGCAGATAAATAAAAATGCCCTCAGATTTATGTGAGCAACTATGACTAAAGACTAAGCCCTATGCAAGTGTTGAAGGATTTGCAGAAAATAAAATGACCCTACAATGGACTAAAATGACTATGGCTGTAAGTGACTATAACCCTAAGTTGACAGCAAGTTGACCTAGACCAAGAGTGCTAGAAGTCAAGAGAGGAGCAAATGAGAACAAAATTGCCCTTTTATGAAAATTGCAATTTTGAATGTGTGGCCAGGATGAAAAGATGACAAGAACCCTAAGATCAATGCTTAAGATTGAATGTTGCTGTGTGCATTAGGGTTAGGTAAAAATTAGGGCAACAGGTAAGAATGAAGGGTGGAGATTGAATTATAAAATAATTCAATCAATGGTCGAAATTAAATGAGATGTCAAAAGATAAGAATAAATTTGGAAGATAAGACTGGCACGAACAAAGAGGTTGCTGGAGAAATTAAATAATAAAATTTATTTACTCCATGTGACCAGTAAATAATTAAATAATAAGGATATTATTTAATTATGGAGGAATGTGACAAAAAGAAATATTTTGAATTAAATGATGATTTAATTCAAAATTCAAGAGAGTGGACCAAATTAAATAAATAAAATTTATTTAATTTATGAGAGAAAAGGCTAATGAATAATTAAATAATTAAAATAATTATTTAATTATAGTGAATAGTGGACAAAAATTAAATAAATATAATTTATTTAATTTTAGAAGAAGGAAGTAATTAGTGACGTGAATTAAATAAATAAAAATTTATTTAATTAATCAAGACATAAATGACAAAGGAAATTAAATAAATTATGAAATTTATTTAATCAAAAGGAAGACAGATAATTAATGGCATTATTAAATAAATAAATAATATTTATTTATTTAATAATCAGGAAGGAACAAATGACATGAATTAATTAAATAATTATGATTATTTAATCAATAGTGAATGTGGACCAATTAAATAGCAATTATGTAGGACGAAAGTGGTAAAATGAAGCTTGCGAGGCCTAGAGTCATTTTTAGGTGTCTACATTTTGCCCCTCTTTGTCATAATGTCGCCTGTCGCATTGTGACAAAGAAAATAAGTCAACAATATGCCCCAGTGAAGGTATGGAGTATTTCAGCCCCCTCGGGAAATTTTCAAATTTTGGGTCGGTGCCAAAAAAATTTGCAAAAGGTCCCAATAAATCAATTTGATGGCCAGAAAAATAGCGGCGCAGTCGGTTTCAGATTCTAACATGTTTAAAGAAACTTACGGGGAGGTCAAAGGTGCGAAAATGAGCCTCCAGTATTGACTGTGGTTGAAAAATGTCATTTTCACCTTATAAATAGGTGGTCAAAGGGGTAAAAGTCAATTCACCTTCACTATTCACCTTGTAAATCCTAAGAGCTCAGAGCGAAAGACGCAGTATCTACGATGGTTATTCCAGTGACAGAGCACCGCGGAGAGATCGTGAGGACCTTCAAACGGCCAGAGGGCTCAGGACCGGCGGTATGTACCCTAAACTTGTTTTGTCATTTTCTCGATTTACGTGTTTTTTATGCTTTCAAGGGTAGTGAACGAATGCCCCGCGACACATATGCATTCGCGTAAGCCACAAGTGACTTCGCGTTAGCCGCATTTGATGCATCGTGACGCAAGTGCCATGAAAAAATGAGCCGCACCGGTGGTTTGCGCCGCATTCGATATTTGGTGCGACGCAAGTGCTTAACTGAATTGCATTTGACCTCTCAAAAGCCGGAATCGCAATGTTGCGATGCAACTGATTGTTTGAATGTCGCAAGTGAAATTCCGCACCGCATTTGCAATGTGGCGACGCAAATGCCTAAATTCGTGACGCAAGTGTTTTCAAGCGACGCACTTGACTTGTTGAGATTCATTTGATTTTTTGAACGATGCACTTGTGTTTTTGCGACGCAATTGCATTTTTGTGACGTATTTGCCTGTTTTCTTACTTTAACTTGTTTTAATGCTTTCGTGCCCTAAGTTATTTTCCATGACGGTCACAGTTGTCCAAAAAGGTGCTAATGTAGTGTTCATCTTTTTGCAGAGGTAGCTTGCCCCTATTTACACGAGGGAGAGCAGACCGAGGACCTTTCGGTTTGGGGATCAGCTAGGCCCACGAGAGCGGTGACGATTGATGAGACTCAGCTTATTCCATGTTGCATTCATGCCCGCCATTCAGGCGAATAGGGGTTTGCTGACGGCGTTGTGCGAGAGATGGCATTCAAAGACCTGTTCCTTTCACCTGCTGATAGGTGAGGCTACCATCACTTTAGAGGATGTCTACCGTATTCTCCAGATTCTGATTCGAGGGGAGTGGATCGTGTATGATCCCCATCATGGCGAGCAGACCTTTCAGGCATACTACTAGGATCAGGGTGCCGGACTCGGCATTGAGGGTTACGAGATCCATTGGGATTTCTTGGCGGAGCACTACAGTCGCTTTGATGCATTCCTAGCGACTCTAATTGGTGGCATTTTGGTTTCTAACCGCCGAGGACACAGATTTCTGATTGGTTGGGGGGATGTCATGGTCGGCATGTGGAGAGACAGGATAGTTTACGTATTGGGTCCCTATTTGCTGGGGACGCTTTATCATCAGCTGCATGATGTTGTGTACAGGAGAGGAGAGAGTATCTCCTGTGGGACCACACTGATGATGATCTGGGCATGGGAGCATATTGCCATATTCTGCCCTCCTATCGACAGACCACAGCTGGCTGAGGGGATGCCTTATTCCTACTACTATGCCAGCGCATTACAGCAGACTCATATGGGTGAGACAGGGTGGTGGCGACATCGGATTGATACCATGGTGACCTTCATCTGGAGACCCTCCAGGGATTGCGAGGCATGGGATGATGAGGACAATCATCTCAGTTTTTGTAGGCAATATCGATACCTCATTGGCAGGATAGTACAGACATCGTTGATTATTGAGATGTACATGGCGTATGCGAAGGCGATTTGAAGCGGCAAAGATATTATACCATAGGGCGACAAAACTATACGAATTGTCGGAGAAACATTACGCTGAGGCAACCATCGGTGGCCTTCGACCACAATTAATTAGCGGACTAGTAGCGAACACAGGAGTTGGAGGTGGAAGCCTTACGGCGAATCCAAGTACCACACGATATGATCTATATAGTGAACCACGCCGACCGATACCATTAACCAGTCCAGCGAAGGCCAACACGGTTGTGGCGATAGGTGATTCAAAAGTACCCACGATCGAGCGAAATTGAAGATTAGAAGCCGAAGCGAAGGTAGAGGGCAGGGATGGAGATGGAGGGAGGTGTGGTGATGGAGGGAGGGACGGAGGCAGGGGTGATGATGGAGGGTGAGGTGGAGATGGAGGTCGGGGTGATGATGGAGGTCGAGGCGAAGATGACGGCGGAGATGGCAGGAGACGACGGTAGGACGGACAGGTACCAGGTCGCAGGGTGCGACAGCGCGTGGCGAGGGTAGCATTAGATGCTATCCCCGAGGTTGGTGAGGAGGGGGAGATGGAGGAGCAGCCCAGACAGGAGAGAGAGGGTGAGGGGAGACATGAGGGGGAGCTAGAGGGGGAGAGACAGGAGGAGGATGTCAGGGCACCAGAGGTGGATGTGGCAGGGGAGGAGGAGGCAGAGGGGGAGGCGAGGCGGAGGTGGCGCCGGGAGGGAGGAGGCGGTAGTGGCGGGGAGAGGAGGGGGCGATGATGATGATAGGGAGGATGAGGAGGAGGAGCCATAGAGTGAGACTCTGAGATAGCAAATAGTGGAGGTGAGGAGGAGATACCATCCTCAAAGTTTCCACCGGATGCTACGACCCGATCGGTGACGATGCTGCGGCCGAACAGATGCCGACCTAACATAGGTGGAGATCCCCTACGATCGGCCGGAATTGCCGATTAATGGGCGAGATTGGAGTATTAGTGATCCGCTAGCGGGATTGGTGACGTGATAGTTACCGCGAGTTCGGCCCCTATGGGGACCATAGGGAGGACATGGCACCGAGGAAGTTAGCGAGTGAGCGAGGAGCTAAGGTAGTATAGGACATTATATGAAGCTGACCGATTACCACGAGCGGTGAGATCTTACCACGGCGTACCGATCCGCAGACGAAGACGGCGTGGGCATAAAATTACGGGCGTGTGATGGTACTAGGAACCCGCATAGCGGCGTCGAGGAGAATTCGACTTCCACAGGACACACATCAGGCCACAGATCACATCACTCGTGCAGACATACTCCGAGTCATCGTTCGAGGCATAGTCAGGGTTCTATTGGTTCAGCACAGAGGTCAGTGCAGGGTCAGCCACCAATGACAGATCCTACCACTTCTGAGAGTCTAGCAGCAGTGACCTCACAGGTGTTCCCTACTGTCACGACGATGCCTTCATTCGCAGTTCCCTCATCCTCACAGACATAGGTCACCACAGGACCATCCATTGCTTCAGAGCCGGTGACAGGGCCTCAGCCACCACCCCATTCTTCACCCCGAGGGGATGATGAGAGCCTACCCTAGGGGCATATTTGTATTTGGACACACTATGTTTATTGTTGAGCCTGCGAGCTCCATTTTTGGGATATCCATTGACTCTATCCTGTGACATTGCATATTTTTGAGATGATATTTATATGATGATGCAGTTTTGATGCGGCCTATATGTGTTATGTGATGTTCTATGCATTATGTGTGCATGATGTACAATGCTTATCTTATGATGCCATTTATGTATTATGATGTCTATGTTGTGATTTTTGATGCCATGATGATGCAGTATTCATATGCTTATGTTAATGATGTGCATGATGTATTTATGTAAAATATGCCATGATGATGATTATGTTAATGCAATGTTTATGATTATGTATATGATGTAATGCCATGTATGATATTATTTAATTCCATGGATGATGTATGTATGGCCCTAATGCAATGGATATATCATGTATGCACTTATTTTTTTGAATGACACAGGATATCATCGCAGGATGGACGAGAGAAGATGGCGGGACTGATGAGAGAAGATGACCAGACCAAAGAGAAGAAGACATGAGACCTATGAGAAGATACAAATCCTTCAAAAACTTTACTATAAGACTTTTAATATTCATTGCTCTTTAATCATCATTGGGCAAACTGTTGTAATGGTCAACAAACACCAAGATATGACGTAGATCTAGGTGTGCAAAGTCGTACCATTACCCAAGACAAAATAGTCACAGACAAGGATGAGTATGACTCATACTAGGAGCGTGCTTGCCCCAGTCTTGTTGTCATCATCAACCACAAGTAGAAAAAGACAAGGACAGATCATGAAACGTCGTTACTTCTCTAAATCCTGTTGCTAGGACATCCTTGAGAAACTAGTGACATGATTGTCAAACTATATAAAAAATGAAGTCTCTATCATGATATGTCATTGCTTTTCTAAATCCCAAGATCAGGATCTCATTGAGAAGCTAGTAGTCATGCGTGTCAATTGTCATGCTACGTCGTTGCTTCTCTAAATCCTGCTTAGTGGGATCTCGCTGAAAAACTAATAACATGATAAGAGATGAAAAGATAATTGCCAAGTGTTTGTCAAGTGCATCTGGATAGCCATTGTTCTGATGCCAAGGTGGTAGGTTTGACGATGTCAAGATGTCTGAATGTTTAAATTTTTGATGACCTTGAAAATGTCGAGACTTGGTGGATTCAGGAAGGACACATCCTGAATGATGCCGAATGTCGGGAGGATTTGATCCCTAATGGTCGTAAGGGGTGCCTCAAAATAATGACGATGCCTAGGAAGGACACATCCTAAAGCATAAATG
>VDFB02100732.1:0-25460 GCA_007258455.2 Sequoia sempervirens | reverse complement strand
TACACTACTAAGTGTTAGTGAGGTAAAATATTTTCATGGTTTGGCAGGTTTTTGTAGGAAATTTATCAAGAATTTTAGTAGTATTTGTGCACCCCTAACTAAGAAAACGAGAGGGGATATTAAGGAACTTTTAAATGAGCTAAAAGAGTAGCCAAGAGTTTTGATATTTTGAAACAAAAATTCATAAAGTAACGTGTTTTGACACTTCTAGATTTCAATAGGGTATTTCAGGTAAATTTTTATGCTAGTGGCAATGTCATGGGAGCTATTTTGAGTCAAGAAGGTAAGTCCATTTCTTATTTTAGTGAGAAGCTTAATGATACCAACAAAAAAAATTTATCTATATTAGGATTTTTATGATATATTTCAAGATTTGAAGAAATAGAGACATTATTTTTTACCAAAATATTTTTTTTATATACTAATCATCAGGCTTTGTAGTAACTTAATAGTCAAGGAAAATTTAATCAAGGGCACTTAAAATGGGTTGATTTTTTATAGAGTTATACTTTTTATTTGAAACACGAGAGTGGAAGGTCAAATAAATTTGTTGATGCCTTCAGTAGAAGGAGAAATTTATTAATAGAGATGAAGATAGAGGTTTTTGGGTTCAATGAGCTCAAATGTTTGTATCTTGAAGATCCAAACTTTTCATAGGTGTGGAAATCTTGTTTGGAAATTGTTGCTTTGGATATGATGAGATTGTTGGATTTAATAATCCAATATTGTATGTTGTTTAGAGGAAGCCAATTATGCATTCTAAGGAGTTCTATAAGAGAGAATTTGATTAAGGAGAAGCATATCAGAGGATTGGCATGACACTTTGGTCAAGATAAGACCATTTCTCTTATTAGTGAGAATTATTACTTGCCACAGTTGCACTAGGATGTGAATAAATTTGTGCAAATTTGTAAAGTATGCTAGATGTCCAAAGGAGTAAGTTGAAATACTAGGCTATATCAACCATTACCTATACTAGAGAGATTGTGGGAAGTAGTGTGGACTTTGTTCTTGGTTTACTGAGGACACAAAGAGGACGTGGTTCAATATTTGTGGTGGTTGACATATTTTCAAAGATGACACATTTCATTTTTTTAAAGACCAGTGATGTTCATATTGTAGAGTTGTTTTTCAAAGAGGTGGTTAGACTTCGTGGTTTACCAAGGAGTATAGTTCTAGACAAAGATACCAAGTTTTTTGGGTAATTTTGGAGGAACTTATGGAAGAAATTGAAAACTATTTTGAAGTTCAATTATGCAGATAATCCCTAGATTGGTGGAAAAATAGAGGTGTTGAATAGAAGTTTGTGCAAGTTGTTGAGATGCTTAGTAGGAGATAAACCCAAGGGATGGGATTTTATTTTACCACAAGTGGATTTTCTTACAACAATTTTTTCAACATGAGTATGCATAAATCCCCATTCTAAATTGTATATGGGAGTAGTTTGACGAATTTTTTTGAGTTGAGGAAGATGGACAAAGGAGAAAATAGCAATTTTGATGTTAAGGACTTTGCAGAACACCTGAAGAACTTGCATAGAGAGGTAAGGAAAAATATTAATAGGATGAGTACTTAGTACAAGGAAAAGGTAAACCAAATGAAAATTTTTAAGGAATTCAAGGTTGAACTATTAAATTAACAATATTTTCTTGTATAGCTGCGATGGCATTTTTTGGTGAGGTGTTTCTACAGGCTAGTAGTGGGCCTGCATGAAGGCTTCACCTTCTTTGCATGCCTTTCATGTTCGTTGTGTTGTTTGCAGGGGCTTCAATTTGGTGTGAGGGGGTTTACTATAGTGGGGGTGGGCTTTTTTTTGTGAGTTTCTTTCTGTTGTTTTGTTTCAGTACTTGGTGTTGGGTGTGGGGAGGTATGGGAGGTATAAGGTTGTTTTTGGTGGGTTCTTTTTGTTTTGTGTTGGTGCAATCGGGGGTCGGGGTTTTTGAAGTTTTTGGGGTGGAGTGTGGGCTTTGGTGTTTGAGTGGGGTTCCTGGCTTTGGGAGTTTAAGAGTGTTATGTTCTCTTGGCTATGGCTTCAGGAGAGGCATCGGGGGTCAAATCTTCTCTATATTTTCATGTTGCATTTGGCGTTTCCTCTCCAGATCGTTCAATGAGGGTTTTTTATAATAATTTGTTTTCAAACGATTTAGGAAGTGGTAGATTTGTGCCCTTTGGTGGCTCTCAAATTTTGAAGATAAATTGTTGCTTGGAACGTACTAAGGATAGGCCAGCACTGGTCATTCAACCAAAATCGATTGAGAAGGATATCAAATATTTCTTGAAGAATGTCTTGCTTTGCAAATTCATGGGAATGAAGGTTTCACTTCATTTTTTGGAGTTGTGGGCTCAACTGACTTGGTCTCTGGAGGGTGAGATGGAAATAATGTTGTTGGTGAATAGTTACTTTATGGTGGTTTTCAACTACATGGAATATCACAATAGAGTTTTTGAGGGTGTACCTTATTTCCAAAACCAAATTGGTTTGTTTATTAAACCCTGACATATGGGTTTTAATCCTTTGGACAAACTCCTGAACTGGGTTTTGGTGTGGGTGTGCCTCCCTAGATTTCCAATTGAATGTTGGCGCAATGATGTCTTGCATAATGTTGCTTCAATTTTGGGGAAGCTAGTGGGTCCTCAGTAGACTCGGGATAGAAAGGTAATGAATTTTTCTCATATATTTGTGAGATTGATTTAAGCAACCCTCTTCCAAATTATTTGGAAATTTGTGTGGGTTCATGTTCTTGGGTGCAGTAGCTAGATTATGAGACATTTCCTTTTCGTTGCCACCTATGTCATGAATATGATCATCTATAGAGAAGATTCCTGAGGTCTAAACCTTTTGAATCTCAAACCACTTATCCTCCTCGTAACCCCCCTAAGGTTGACAAAGGAAAGGCTCCCATTCTTGGTGAGACTACAAATGCAAAAGGTTTTATTCCTATTAAGGCTCGTAATAGAAACTGTGGTCAAAAGAGGACTTTTAAGGAGTGACAGGAAGGTGATACCTTTAACAGATTTGAGGTTCTTTATGATATCAGTCGAAAGGAGGTGAATCCAGGATTGATGATTATGGGTCAGGGTGTTTTGGAAGTGGTTTAGGAGGGAATTATTCTAGACAACACTTAGATTTCAAAAGAGGCTGGTGCTTTGCAAATGGATACAGATCTTAGTTTGGTAAATCCTAGGAGGTTCGATACTCCTATGGATGCGAAGATGGGGGAGGGGGAGGTTTCTAATCTATTGGTGAAAGTGGGGTCTGATATGGTTAAAGGAAACAAGGCTTCTCCTTTGTTGGGCCTTCTACAAAAAGACCAAATAAAAGGAGTTGTTGAGAAGTCTTCCAAGGTTGGGAGAAAGGATGTAAAAAAAATCAAGATTATGGGGGAGACTTTGGTGGATTTAGGATCTATTAAGACTCTGGAATTTCATTTTTCTAACCCTTTGAAATGATCATCCTTTCTTGGAATGTAAGGGGCTTGAAAAGTGGCCCTAGACAAAAATTTGTTCATGAATTGGTGAGAATTAATTCTCCTGGTGTTCTTTTTTTACAGGAGACTAAGTTGTCTATTGATAGTATGGTTGGTTTGTGGCCAAAGCTATGGGGGCGGGGTGAATGCCAATGTATTGGGGGTGTTGCTTGCTTGTGGAACCCAGTAAAGATTCATCCTCTTTGGTGGATGCCCTCTAATTCTTCCATCTCTACGATTGATTCAAGTCTGGAGAATGAGGAAACTATTATTTTGTCAAACATCTATGCACCTACTAATTTTCCTGGTAAGCAGTCCTTGTGGCCTTATATCAATTTTATTCAGAGCCTTGCTCCCTTTTTTCCTTGGATAATTATTGGTGATTTCAATTCCATTATTGATCTGGATGAGAAGGGTGCTATTGTGAAGTTGGAGCCCTCTACTTTCCTACTCCATGATAACATCTTTGCCTTGAATCTTGTTGACATCAAGCCCCATAATGGTTGGTTTACTTGGAACAATAGGAGGTTGGGGGATAATTGTATTGCAGAGAGGTTGGATTGTTTCTTGGTCTCTTGTTTTTGGAATGGTGGATTGTGGTCTACTTGTTCTGATATTTTGGATTGGAGGGGATTAGATCATTGGCCTATTAAATTATCTGTTACTTCAACTAATGTTGCTCGGTCCCCCTCTTTCAAGTTCCAACTTATGTGGTTAAGAGACCCTTCTTTGTAGGAGTATGTGGTAGAATGGTGGAATATGGGTAGATCCACTCATGGTATTGCTATGTATTCCTTTTCCAAACTACTACAATATGTGAAGTATCAGCTAAAACAATGGAACAAGTAGTTTTTTGGAAATATCTTTCATGCTAAGATTGTTCCTCGAGCCAATTTGAATTTCATTACCTAGTAGATAAGAGAGTTTGGTATTTCAGAGGATTTACTCAGGGAGGAGGCAAGGGCTTTGAAAGCTTTGGAAGAGTGCAAGTTGTGTGAGGAAATTTATTGGAAATAAAAGGCTCATGTTGAATGGTTACAAGAGGGGGGGAAAAACACTGCTTTCTTCTTCAACTCGGTGAAATCCAAGAGACATGGTAATTCTATTCCTGTTCTAGTGAATGACAGGGGTGAAATTTCTTTGCATGAAATTTCTAGAGAAGCAACCTAGTTCTTTGCTTCCTTATTTAGAGAGGATTCTCAAGATGGTTTGGTAGAAGAAAACTATGTATTTTCTTGTATCCCCTCTTTGGTTACAAGGGAGATGAACGAGCATCTTTTAGAATATATTTCATTGGACAAATTGGAGGTTACAATTTTCCAGATGAAGAAAGGGAAAGCCCCAAGCCCTGATGGTTTTCTGATTGAATTCTTCTAGGAATTTTGGGATATCATTAAGATGGACCTATTTGAGGTGGTTTGTGATTCTTAGAGGAATAAGCAGATTTTGTGGGCTTTGAACTCTACCTTCCTTGCTCTCATTCCCAAATGTGAGGGGGCGGATCAGCTGAGTCAATTCCATCCTATTTCCCTTTGTAATGTGGTTTATTAAATCATCTCCAAGTTGATTGTTGAAAGGATGAAGCAATGACTTAGATGGCTTATCTTTGAGGAACAAAGTGGCTTTGTGGTGGATTGAAAAATTCTAGATGGGGTGGTCATTGCTACTTAAACTATTCATTCTATGGCATCCTCTAAAGAAAAGGCCATGTTCATCAAGCTAGATATGGCAAAGGCCTATGATAGATTTAAGTGGTCCTTCTTGCATAAAATTCTTATTGTCTTTGGCTTTGTTGAGGAGTGGGTCCAGTGGGTTATGTTTTTTGTTACTTCTACTTCCTTCTCGATGTTGATAAATGGTGAGCCTTCTTCTCTTTTTGGTGTTTCTAGAGGCATTCGTTAGGGGATCCCATCTCTCCTTATTTATTTATTCTTCTTGCTAAAGGTTTGGGGAGAGTGGTGAAGCGTAATGTGGAGTTGGGTCTTATTCAGGGGTGGGTGAGGGGAAATGGTTTGTCTCCTTAGTCTCACCTGCAATTTTTGGATGATACTTCTTTGATGGGTATGGCTAAGGTCAATGAAGCCATGAATCTACGTAAGGATTTGGATATTTATCTTGTTGTTTCTAGTCAAATGATTAATGAAGATAAATCTTTCATTTTCTTATTCAATACTCGACGACTTATTCAACTGAGGATTGCTTGTATCTTGAGGTTTCATATTGGTTCTCTCCCTTTAATTTATCTTGGAATTCCTATCTCTTCTGCTAGTATTCCTAGGGAGTCTTGGTAGAATATTCTTGATAATTTTCATGCAAAGGTTAATCATTGGACTCATAGATGGTTGTCCTTTGCTAGGCGAGTTCAGCTACTTAAATCGGCGGTGCAGGCTCTTCCCACCTATAGATTTTTCTCCAGGTGGCTTTGTCTGGGTTTTTTAAGGATTTGGATTCTTTGTCTAGAAAATTCTTATGGGCGAGCAACTTATCTTCTTCTAAGTGGAGCTTTGTGAAGTGGAATATTGTGTATAGTTCAAAGCAATTTGGAGGTATCGGATTGCAGTAGTCAACTTTGTTTGGGTTGGCATTAGCTGCAAAGCTTTAATGGAGATGGTGTTTGGAGCAAGATCAGTGTCGGACTAGGATTCTCTCTCACAAGTACCTTCAAGGGGTTTCGAAGGAGGAGATTCCTCGGTATCCTATGGTGGGGAAAGGTTCTATGATTTTGGGAATGCTTAAGAAAGGGGTTGCACTAATCAAGGAGGGCTTGTTCTGGATATGTAATAGGGTGGTTGAGGCTCTCTTTTGGTTTGATTCTTGGGATAGGTTTCCCCCTATCTTGTGCCAGCACCCTAATCTGTTGAACCTATTCCAGTGCTTCTTAGAGGTTGGTTGGTCAAGGTTGATTGATTTTAAGTCTTCTTACCCCTGTGGGTAGATGGAGGTGACTAGGTGGAAGGCTCCTTGCGATTGGCCTATTGTTGGTTTGGAGGAAGACTATGTCGAGCTTCAAAATATTTTAGCTAGTAGACAATGTAGCTCCCTACTGGATAAGGATATTCTTGCTTGGAGCCCTAATCCTAAGGGTGCTTTCACTATGATTGATGGGTATCAGGAATTGTTGGCTCATAAGTTTGGTGGTGTGGAGGTTCCTTCGAGGAAAAATGTGTGGAATAAGTTTTCTTGGCCAAAGTATAATTGCTTTGTGTGGACTCTAGCTTGGAATAGATGTTTGACTTCAGATAATATTCAGAAGCAGGGATTCCAGGGCCCCTTTTTTTTGTTTTGTGTGGTTGCAATGAGGAGGATTCTTCCCACTTGTTTTTTTGTTCTTTTTCTATGCTACTTTGGCATCTTTGGCGGGGTGTTTGGAAACATCCTTGCATTCATGCTTCTTCCCTTATTGAGTTTTGGAGTAGTATGTGAAGACATCCTACTCTAGCCTCTTTCCTCCAGATTTTGTGGTGCATTGGTCCTACATTCATCCTTTGAAAATTTTGGTTGGAAAGGAATCATAGGATTTTTTGTGGGGATAGGTTGATGGTTCAACAGGTTTGGCACAAAATTGTTGGTATGATCCAAGAGACGGTGGAAGCTAAATGTGAAGTGGTGTATCCTTTGGAAAGGAGGGATGATGAGATTGTGGATAGACTGGGCTTATAGGGTTTGACTTTTGACTTTGCTTGTGTTAGAAGAGGTAGGCGAGCTAAAAAGAAGGTTCAAAGGGTTGGAATATTGTTTCTTCCTCCAGTAGATATCTTGAAGATCAATACTAATGGTTCCTCTAGGGGTAATCCCGAGCTTGATGGTATTGGTGGAGTTGGTAGAGACTATTCTAGCTCAATTATTTTCTTTTTCTTTATTCATAAAGGGTAGAATTCTAACAACTTTATGGAGGGATTGGCGATTCTCTAGGCTATTAAGCATGCTTGTGCTTTGGGTTGGCGTAAGATTATATGTGAATCCGACTCACAAATTATTGTCAATTTGTTGAATGAGAAAAAGGTGATCGGTGTTAGTTGGCAGCTTACTTTGGTGGTTCAACAAATTTTGTAGATGTGCTCTATGATGGAGGTGGTGTCTTTTGCCCACATTCCGCGTGAATGGAATACGGTTGCTAATTGTTTGGCCAAGTGGGCTTCAGAGCATGATAATGATTGGGAGATTGAGGGTTGAGGGAAATTATCCCCAGATTATTGTTAGGAATTAGAGAGGGTCATTATTGATGATTTGGATGGCTAAGGTGATTGTGGCCGTGTTGGTGGCAGTTTTTGTCTTGGCTAGGTCTTCCAGTGTTTTATTTTCTTGGGAGCGTACTAGTTTCTTGATTCCTATCTATTGTTAATTTCTTAATTTCAATAAATTTTTTACCCCTTTTTATTAAAAAAATAAAAAAAGAATTCAAGGTTGGAGATGAAGTTATGGTTCACATGAGAAAATAAATATTTCCCATTAGAACATGTTATAACAAGTTAAAAATGAAGAATTTTGGACCATGCAAGATTCTAAAGACATGATTTAGGAAATACATATGTGGTGGAATTGTCAAATGGAGTTAATGTTTCACCTATTTTTAACATCATTAATTTGGAAAAATATCATGAAGGAGACAGTGTGGTTGGACCAATAGAATAATTATGGAATATTTCAACAACTACTCTAGAGAAGGAAGAGATAGAAGAAATCTTGGGTAGTCGTATGGGAAAAAGTATAAGAAATAGGCAATATGGAGAATACTTGGTTAAGTGGAAAGGAAGGCCTTTTAAATATTCATCACGGTTGTCCAAGGAAAAGGTTGACCATCTTGGTTTTTCTCAAACACTAGAGGTGTGATAGGGTCACTTCTCAAATTACCCCAAGTGTCTAATGCGGGAGTATCTAGGGTGTAAGGGAAATCTTGCATCACCAAATAACAAATATTTTAATTTGTGTTTGGTTTGGTGAATATTTATGAGGCTTGTATCCTTTTAAATTTTTGAGGAATAATTTAAAACTTTCAATTTTCAAAGATGGTTAAAAATAGTAGGGTTTCTATTTTTAGAAAGTTTGTATTTGAGCATGTATAGACCTAAAAATTTACCCAAAGATTTTAAATTATAAAAAACATCTGATAGTTAAAAATATTAACCAAATATCATTTGTAGATATTTAGATATTAAAGTTTCAAGGTTCAAAAATCTTATAAAAAATATTCAACTTGAATTTTGGGCCTTTAAATGATTGAATGGGGCTATGGTAAAAACTATTTAATTCTTGATATAGAACAAACAAAACATATAGAACTCCAAGCTCTTTAATTTAAAAATAATGGGCTTAATCGGGTACCTAGATCAAAATTTATGGCTCTCAAAAGTTGAGTGATTTTTGGGCGAGAGTTACAATTTTTTTTAAAAAAAATTGAAGGTGCCAAAGGACTATTTATGACCATTTTTTCAAGTATTTTTCAGTACTAGAATGATGTTGGAAGGTGGTAAGTCATGAGGAAGGAGGGAATCAAGATTGGAAAGCATATTGAAGAAGAAGAAGGCAGAAGGCTCCATTAACCAGGGGAAAGAAGTAATGTGTTGCAACCTGTGAGGATTTCATCCTTTGTTTTATTTTCTCATTTTTGTAGTGTAATTTGTGTTCAACTAAATAAAAGAATATTCATATTTTCTTGTGATAAATCTGTGTGATTGTGTGGTTTATGATTTTCCCTTCATCAATTAGGGTTTGACAAAATGTGGAGATGTGTATGGTTATTTGGTTACTAAACCAAGGGCAGACAAAAGCGGACAAAAAAACATTGGTTAGCTACCTTAGACATGATTTAGCTTCCCAAAAACTAAAGAAACTTGCCAATATGAAAAAAATTCCACAAAAACCTGTAATCAAGCCAATAGACCAAAAAAATCTTGTAAACAAACAATTTCACTAAAAAAAGCAGAGATATGCCAAGAATCCAAGATATAAAAGAAACATCACAATATCCTTCCACTAGTGAACAAGTGAGCATAAAACTATTTCTATCATATAATATAAATATTTTCTAAATATATAATGAGAGCCTTGCATATATAGGTAAGGTAAAGGAGGTAGGAAGGTAAGACTAAACAACTAACTACCCCTCTAAATATACAACACATGTTTTCTCATATGATAAGTGTCTGAGCATGTATAAGGTGTGCATAAAATAGGAGTCTCAAAATTTGAGTACATGTGTCTCAACCACATGAAGTGAGAAAAAGAAAATTTTCCCAAGTGGAGACTTAACTAGTGATAATGAGTCAACCTACAAAGTGTGATTAACTAGCTAAATATGAAATAACCCTGTTTACACTAACATTTAGTATTATTTTGTGAGAGATATGGTCAAGGATGACAAGGTGAAATTGAAAAAGGTAGATACTTTGATGAATGTTGTAGATGCATTGACCAACCATGTGAACACAAAAGTTCAAATGGTGTTCAGAGTTTATGGGCCTCTTAGCCCCTAGCACTTGATTCCATGATAGTATTTTACCCCTTGGCTCTTGCAAAGTTTTCAACAAGTGGGGGAATGTTGGGAATTAAACTGTCTCAACCTTTGCAAGTTCCTAATTTTATTATTAATTATCTGGCAATTTTTTGCAATTAATATTTGAATATTTTCATCTTTTATTATTATTTAACTGTGCTCCACCAAAATAGGGCATGGGATTTTAAGTTACCATAATATACCACAAGTTGATACTTTGTGGAGTATTGCAAAATATATTTAAAATTCCTATCTATTGTAGGTTTGGGTTTCCTACTTTGGTAGGATCCTATGACAACCTAATATAGAATCTTATGACATGTAAGAGTCAAGAAAAGATGGAATTACAAGGAATCTTGACTAGCACTATGGTGCATGTCATAAGCATGATTTAAGAAGATTGTTGAGCAAAAAATGGAGTGCTACATTTGGAGAGTTTATGAAGACATATGATAGGTGTAAGGAATTTATTATTTTATGGTGGATTTGATTCTCCATGACTTGGGTGTTGGAATTTTTTCACCCAATTTGGGCACCATATTTATGGCTTTATCTCATTGTTTTGGGTTTCATTTGGTGGTTTCAAGTATTTGAATTTTTTATAAATTAGTGCTTGAGGAAGTAGTTTGGATATGAGAATTTATAGGTACACAAGTGTTGTTGGAATGATGCTAAAATTCTTCCAAGTTTATTACTAGTGAAATACTCATGTATAAAGACTTGCATTGCAAGTGTTTCCTAATCTCTTTTAGATTTGATAATACATTGTGTAAGTTTTGGAGTGCGGATATTTTCTCTTGAAAGGGTTTTTCCCATGTAAATCACTATGTTATGGTATAAGTATTCATCTATTTATGAATGTATTTCTCTACTTTTTATGATAATTTTGGGTTAGATTCATTTTTTCATGTACATCACTCCCTTCAAGATTAGTGTATGAGGTTTTTTACACAACTTTCTTCCTTAAACAATAGAACCAAGGCTTTGATACTATATGTTAAATCAAAGTAAACTACTACAACCATTAATTCTCCAAAGAGCAGAAAATTTGATTTTTAACTACGCAACATTGGATTACCCATTAATATGGGAAATATTAAATCAGCAAAGAGAAATTAGCAAACCAAGATGATTCATCACTTGACACTAGATGTACATGGAGAAACCCTTATGGAAAAATTGCATCATTAAAGAGAGCCTCAAGTATGTATCTTCAAACACAAGATACAAATGTAACACACTATCTCCCTTTAATTTGGTAGCATTTTGATAGCACTTGTGAACCTATAAAATAACCATACATACCATTATCCTAAGGCTCCAATATATAGAATAATAAAAAATAAGAAAAAATGGTCCAAAAACAAGGTGTAAATACCATGGCCCCAAAAGTAGACACCCATCACCTCAAAGAAAAATCTAATGCCCCACTCCACTTGGTCAACCTCTCAAAATAGAATATAACTCCTCTCCCTCCACTTACAATCATAAATCTTGTTATAACAATCAAATTCCTTTATTAATCCCAATTTCCCAATTCTAGGCACTCCACATGCACAAATTAATGCCTTGTCATAGCCCATGATGAGAAAGATGGTCCATAAATCCCATTTCAATTCTTTTATAGCTCTCATTGTTAATGCCATTACAAACACATATAGGAGAATACCATATTAATAAATAATTATCCTCATACATATAGGGATGTCCACTTTCACCTTCACCATTATCTTGGAGTACATACATTATTTATTGTCTACAATTATAATACTTTGGGATTAAAAGGTGAATGGTGCCTATAATCCTAACAAAAACCATTATCTTGGAGTACATACATTATTTACTGTCTACAATTATAATACTTTGGGATTAAAAGGTGAATGGTGCCTATAATCCTAACAAAAACATAATTATTTGTATATATTTTCTAATGACTAACATAGGCTCACCATGTTGCAAAAAAATTCTCAAAAATTACATTGAAAATGAGTATATTTGTTAGTCTAAGAGATGACAATGCAAGCATTATTAAACACTTTTTCTTAGGGAATTTGAGGTGAAAAAATAGTATTCTATGTGTTTCATAATTAAATAAAGTAGGTGTGGTTTTTAGCTTGATTCAATATTTTCTAAGTTTTCAACCCATTCACCAAAGGGTGGTTATTGAATCTTAACCCTAGAAATCTCAATTTTTAGGAGAAGCTAATGGTAAGGTTTTTCACCCTTGGTTAATGTCACTAAGTATGAAAATGAGTTTACAAAAAAAAGTAAGGATCCAATAATGATTACGGCACTAGGTTTAGTGGACAGGCTCTCGGTAAATTATTTAATTAAATTATTTAAAAAGATGGCCAAGTTGAGGATAAGGGATCATGAAGGAGGAGACATCTTGGACAATAAATAAATAAATAAATAAAATAATAAAGTAAAAGTGGATTGACACACAAAGGGGCCTAGGAGACACAAACACACTACAACATAACTAGGGGAGTCAAAAAAAGAGTCACAAGGGGATTAAAACACACATGCAACAAGTTGACTAAAGTGAGTGCAAAACATGCAAAAGTATTTTGTAAAGTATGCATTTTTTAATTTTACAAGTAATAACATTTTACATAAACATGGCATTAGGTGTACTACCAATAATGTTACTACTTTTATGGATTCTAATGACATTTCTTTAAAGACCAAGATGTCATAGAAGTTCATAAAGCTTAATGATCCCCTCCATGTGGTATTGCAACATTTATTAAGGGCTCACATGATATATCTTCCTCCTATTTTCCCTATTGATACATCTAATTATGTTCCAAAAGGTTGTGATGCCAAAGCATTTTGTGATTATCATAGAATCAATGACTGTGATATAGAAAATGTGTGAGCTTAAGGAATTATATTTAAGACCTAATTGATAAAATAATTATTTGTGTGGAAGGAATTAATGATGGGGACAATCATTATGTTTCTTTTCCAACTAAAACTTGCAAATTTATATTAATACATTCTCACACCACACCAAATCAAAAAAAGTGAATACCATTAAGGAAAATACATGTGTTGAAAAAGAACAAGTTGAAACATCTTCACTTGAACTTGGAAATTAAATAGGATACATAGATGAACAACCTAAACAAACAATTCCATATATTCCACACATAACATTTTCTCATGGTGAAATTGCAAATAGTGGGTATCGCATGCCACTATACACCAAAGGAGACATTGCATTAATCTCATAAAGGGAGTTCAAGTGGATCCAATATGTTAATTTGACATTATACAAAGTAAATCCTTTCAAACCATCATTTATAGCAAGATCAATATGCATTCTCCAATTTTACATACAAATGTTCATATTGTATTATGCAATATACACTCAAATGTATTATTTAAAGAATAAGGTTGGTCCAAGAGAGTTGCTTGTGTTTTATCATATCATCCCTACATTGAATCAATTTAGCATTCTTCTTGGATGTCCCAAGTTGAACAAGCTCAAGTCATACTATCCATATTACAATAATGTTTCAAGTTTGTAAATAATGATGAGGTTGTTATTATACTATGTCATGAATATCAACCTCTTTCCTAATTGGGTAAATTTACTATTGATATTTTTTTATTAAACCCAAAGTACATCCATATGAGCAACACAATACATATTTTGTTTTATACAAATGTTTCAAAGAACAAGAAGCAATGATTAACATATCAAAACCTACGTTAGAAAAATGCCTATTGGTATCAACTATCATACAAGGGTGTGTGGTTGTAGCATGGTTATACAAATTCTTTGGGCCTCCTCCTTTACCTAAATTGAATACATTTGAAGTGAGGAATCAAACTAAGCATGTGAATAAGAAAAAAAAAATGTAACAAGCAAGTTGGAAAGAAGAACAAATGTATATAACCAAGCATGTTGCAAAGAAGAACAAAAAAAAATTATCAAGCATGTTGAAAATAAAGAAGAGTGTTATGTAGGAAAGAAAAAATAAAAAGATGAGCAACCATCATAAACACATATTGTTATAATACAAGATCAATTAAATAAGGAAATACCAACGTTAAAAAACAAAAACAAGTTTGGGTACCTAAACTTAAATATGATATTATTTCTTACTCAAAACTTTATAAATAGGCCCAAGTTTGGTAATCTGAGTTCATCTCAATACCATATGATTACTTGTGGATTTATTGTGTTGATGATTGTGATTAAGATGAGCTTCTAGTGGACTAAGGTTATCATGATCTTATTGCTTTAATTTTATCTCCATTTCTTTACATTTCATGTTCTTTGTTTTTCTTTTTATTGCATTTTATAATGTTTTCCCATACTCTTGGCTAAGATAACATGAAGACACCTTTGACGATGCATGCTAAAACAAGTGGTTGTGAACATTTTCTTCTAGGTTCATGTAATTTTTCATTTCACTTTCCATTTTTCTCTTTTATATTTTTCCTATGGATTTGAGATGATGGTGTAGACACAAAAAAATGGCTTAGGTCTATGACTACATTTGGGGCAATTTGTACCCAAGTTATCCATCTATTTTCATGTCTTATATTTTTCAAAAACTATGGCCAACACATTGTTAAATGTGGTCATTATACACTCTTCTCTACTTAAATTGTATGCATCCAATTTGAAAGGAAGGTAAAGTAAGAGGTGGTTGAGATGATGGCATATTACATCATATTATGCTTTCACTAGTTATTCCATGCATTATTGAGAGAACCACATTGATTCCAACTGCTCAATAACCTTATGTGTGGCTCTATCATTTTCAAATTTTGCTTAACTTCATGTTGTGTATATTAAGAGGGTTAAAATGCTTCTGCTTACTCTACAATCCTATACAAGTGTTAGTATCTCTTTTTTACTCAAGTTGTATAGATTGAGGTGACAATAGTTCGAACACCTTTGATAATGGTACATATTTGAACATGTTTTAATTGCATAATAGGCAAAAGGCATGTATAGGCATCTTTGCCATATATTTGAACAATGAAAAGAAAAAGAGTTAGCTACTAGTGTACAATTTTGTTCATCTTTAATAATGATAAAAGATTGATGTGACTGCATTTGAGCCTTTAAAGATATAACCTTGTCCTTTTGTGTAAGGCTTCCAATATTTGCACTCACTCAAGTATTAATTCATTAACTTTGTTGCAGCAATCTCATTGTTAAAGTGGTTACTCTCATAAATCACTTTGTACACTCAAATAGATCATATTCCCTTGTAGATAGAGTTTTTTATTTTGTATACAAAGTGACTACAAGCACTTCATTTGTAGGTTTTTTGGTATTTAGTTATGACTAGAAGGCTACTTGTCTCTAAGTACTCAATTCATTTACTAATCCTTGCAAATGACATGGGCTTTGTCTAATCCTCATTTACTTCCTTAACCACCTCCTATGTAAATGTCATGACACTCAATTAGATTCGCATATGCATTTCTTGATTATATCACAACAATGCCCCTTCACAATACTACAAAGACCTTTACCAATCAAGCAATCAATGCTCTCACCCTCTCAATCTACTATGCATTATAATTGTTAAACAAATTTCACGTACTATCTTATTTTATTTTATTGGTTTCACATGATGTGGATCCACCATACCCATGCCATTAGACCATACTTGGCAATTTTTGATTGGTTTCACATGATGTGGATCCACCATACCCATGCCATTAAACCATACACGACAATATTTGATTGGTTTCACATGATGTGGATCCACGAGTGCCTATATGTTCACCATTTGATCGATGAATTAAAGACACATCAAATTGTGTAATTTTAAAGTTATTTGCTTACTTTACAAACATGCTATCTATCATGTTCAATGTCATCAAGATTTAATACTCTACATAATCAAAGTAAGTTCCAAGCCCAAGGATAAAACGAAAAAGGTTCAAATTATATATTGTTGCCTCACCTTTTTACCAAGATGAACATGTCATTGGAGATCAATGGTTCCCAATTTTTTAAAAGCTAATGTGATGGTGCACATTCTAAAATATGTGGGCCCTTGACACATGGAACCACCAATGGTAGGGACTTGTTCATACACTTCCATTTGCTGTAACACAATCTATCATAAACTGCCACTTGTCTTGCTTCCATTAAAAGCCCCCAACTCAAATATCCACTATGTTGATGGCATATACTCCTAAATATAACCACATACATCAATTCATCAATAAAATATGCTAGTGATTGATCACCACATAAACACAAAAAAGTCACTAAGTGATAAGGCCCCATGCTACAAAAAAGGGGTACTTAAATCTGATATCCACTTACATAAAGAGGTCGATGAATACATCCATACAAATCAAATCAATCATATCTATCAACATTACCAAGAACTAAGCACTTCTTAACGGTTCTTAATTTGTTATCTATTTGACATCATATATTTTAATTTAATTATATTTGAGTGAACACTAAAATTTTGAAATAATGACAGCTCATAAAACATTAAAAAAATTGAAGTATTTGGTATTTATATTTTATTAAAAATTATAGATTATTTGGATATAATTTAATTGCAAGTAAAATGTTGATCAATAAAGTCAAAGCTCTACTTTTTTATAGTATATTTGGAAAGACCATAATATTTTATTGAGATAAAAACAATTGTATTTTTTAAAATAAATTTTATATTGTTTTTTTCTTTAGAAAAAATCAATGACCCACTCTTAATTTTTTTAATATTATTTACAGAAATAAAAGTGGCAGGAATATTAAGTTAAAATTTCAATAATTTTGTAAATTAACAGCAAAATGATACTACTTGCATCTCAGGTCCAAAACATATTTCAACCAAAAGTGCCTTCTTTAAGTTTAAGTGTGCTAAAAATCTATACTAAAGCTTTAAACTTTCACGCATTTATCTAAAAATTCATATTAGAATTTTTTTAATAGATAAATCTTTATCTAATTCTTTAATTAACTAAAAATATGAGGTACAATATTCAAAAAATACAAGTGCAGAAAGGCAATACGCTCAAAATCTATTTGAGATGATGGTTGTAGAAAGACACCTTCAGAGTCTATTCTAAATGTTGGTGGTCGCAAAGCACACCCTCAAAGTCTATTAACAATGTTGGTGGTAGAAAGGCACACTGTAAGTCTATTTGTGATGGTGGTAGAAAGGCACACCCTCAAAGCCTGTTCGTGATGTTGGTGATAGAAAAGCACACCCTCAAAGTCTGTTCACAATGTTGATGGTAGAAAGCCACACCCTCAAAGTCTGTTCGCAATGTGATGGTAGAAAGCCACACCCTCAGTCTATTTGCAATGTTGGTGGTGGAAAGCCACAGCCTTTTCTACCCTCAAAGTCTATTCCCAATGTTGGTGGTAGAAAACCACTCCTTCAAACTCTATTTGCGATGTTGGTGGTAGAAAGGCACTCCCTCAAAGTCTATTTGTGATGTTAGTGCTAGAAAGACATAGTCTCAAAGTCTATTTGTGATGTTGGTGGGTAGAAATGCACACCCTCAAAGCCTGTTTGCAATGTTGGTGATAGAAAAGCACACCCTTCAAATTCTATTTGCAATGTTGGTGGTAGAAATGCACACCCTCAAAGCCTGTTTGCAATGTTGGTGATAGAAAAGCACACCCTTCAAATTCTATTTGCAATGTTGATAGTAGAAAGGCACGCCCTCAAAGTCTGTTTGTAATGGCGATAATAGAAAAGCACACCCTCAAAGTCTATTTGAGGGTTGGTGGTAGAAAGGCACACCCTCAAAGTATATTCATGATGTTGGTGATAGAAAGGCACACCCTCAAAATCTATTCATGATGTTGGTGGTAGAAAGGCTTACCCTCAAATAGCCCAATCTTATGAGGCGAGCATCTGGGTATGGATGACCTTGACCTAATGGTGAAGCCCCCCTATTGGTCTATCTTAACATTTATACAACTACATGAGTACATGAGTTGTAGCCTCGCCATTAAGAGCAGACAGCAATGTTAAAGAGGTCATTTTAACAGGTATACACCTGGAAACAAGTTATCTAATAAAATTGAAGTTACCTCCAGCCTAACCGGATTTAAGAAAAAAATATGATCAGTCAAGGCTGGTGAAGATTCTTTGGCCCTTATACACAAATGCCAAGGTTCCATTATTTGGAGAGCATTATAACTCCAACTTGCAATGAACCTGAAGTGCATACATATTAAAGGACACCTTTTAAAAAAACTCATTACAAAAAGATAAAAAGTTTTATGGTCTGCATCGCACCCAACCCTCTTCCAAGAACATGTTAATGAAGCTTAGCCACTTCACGGAACAAATTTAATAACCATACTTGCTGTACTATGTAATGCCAAACCATATAGAATTTAAAAATTGAAGGTATAAAATAGAGAATAAGATTCACCACTCAGACATCTTTATGCAGCTTTTTAAGCACTCACTATCCCCTTTTTCTTTTGTGCACGTAAAGCTGTGTCATTGTCAACCTCTTTATTATTAAACTTCAGTACTTACCGTGGCCTTTTTCTTTTTTCTCATGCAAAGCCTGGAAAAAGAGGGTTAGGTGAAAAATGACAACAAAATAAGCAAGTTGTGACAAAGTTATAATAACTCTCTGTATTCATGAGCAAGGCTATGAAGCTTCATTCTAATCTACAAATTTGTGGACATATCAGAAGGTTCTTGTGGTTTGCTGCAGAGTTGCCTGATTCTTTCCCTCCCCTATCTGGGTACACATAAGTTGTAACTACATTTCGCATGCCGATACAGTTACAATGCTTCCACAGACAGCATGGATACCGTATCCCTATCCATATTTGGGCCATATCTCATACGTCTGGATATGGCACCAGACTGTCTGTCGCTGTATCCAGTTTACAGGTTATAAAAACATTCAAGATCAAAAAAAAATATTTTTGAAGTTATGTTCTACACCCTTAATATATATAAATAATTGAATATAGGTACATTTTTACAACTGCCAACTAACTGTATATGTATGAGGGATCTTAAAAATTAACCATATACATATCCATTTCATGCAATGCTGGTTTGCTGCTGATGCCAAATTAGGCTGTCAATGCACCATTCTGAAAAACCATTTAAAGTCTATTGATCTAAACAGGTTCTGCTGCCTGTTGACAAAACTTGTGCATTTTTATTGTGTGCACATATCCTCTCTGTACATGAAGATGGCAGTATATAGTATTGCATTTTTAAACAAACCATCATAATATCAACAATGAAGTAGCTATGCAGCAAGAACACCATACCAAAATAACTTATGCCCTGCTTTTTGCAGTTGGCTCAAATGATGTCTGCATATAATTTGAGTGCAGTGTCATCCTTAGCTACCAAAATTATTTCTAGTAATCAACGGGAAATACTAGAGAAGATAGCACCTCAAGCCATGAGAAAAGAATGCAGCATGAACACCAAGTTGATTCAAAACTTAAGTGAACCTTATTCTTTCTGACATGAAATGATAAATCTATGTCTAAAGTCGGATCAATTGACAATAAATCCCAACAAACAAGAAGGATAGCCCCATGCACAAAGTTGACGAATACTTGATATTTGAATTGAAGAATGAACTACTACAAACATAATGTCATAAACAATAAATTTTTAAGCACTTGAACCTTAACAGAAAACTAAAAACTTGGAAGTGCTTCATTCACAAGAAACTTAAAAGAAAATTCAGCTTCTGTCATTTGAATTTCCAGTAAATGTTAGATCAGTTTAATGCAGTTAGTTTATGTTCTGGTTTTCAATGGCAATTTTTGTCAGAACAGTTGTTAAAGAACAGTTGTTATTTAAGTCATGATAATAGGGCTTCTAGTATCATTCGGCATCCTGTATTTCCACCAGCGCATTGATGAGGCTTGGTTCAGGCACTTCTTTTTGTGTTTGACCTTAATGTTATAATATTGGAATTGTCCATAACCAATACAGGTAAAAAGCAGTGAATAATATATCAGAGTCCCACTTTGGCACTCTTAAAGACTGTTCACTTCATGGTGAATTATCAGAAGTTGTCCTTGAAAAGTTAATCCAATTTTTATTTAATGTAGTAATCAATTTCATCAAAGCTAAGCTGCAAGATAAAAAAACTCAAGCCAAAACCATATTTAATGCCCATTCACCATTTCATTGAAAGCAATAAATGAAAATCTGCTATTCCCTCTAAACATTAAGGTGCTGAAACAACTCATCTAGTGATATTCAATTGATTTAATAGCTTCCAGCCCAACAAGTATTTCTGAATAGTCATCACATAGTTCAAGTGAAAGAAAAATGTATCTTTTACATTAAAGAATTTAATAGTTGAATTTCCATCATTGGACACAAATACTGAAAGAATGAAATCTGATTTTTGCAATCCACAATATCTAAATTGTAAATTAACCTGCTAACTAAAAAATACCAAAGAGAATGCGGAACATCCATCATCATGTATCACATATACACCTGAAGCTGACTCTTATGCTTGAGATGCTGGTGTCTACAGTCGTGCAGACTGGAACATCAATTATGAAAAATCATGTAATAACATCTCTTCTTGAATTGGCTTATTCACATTCTCAAAAGCTTATTTCCAATAAATGTGACTTGCTCTGATTTAATACCTTGATCATGGAATACAAATGAAGGTCCCTCTTCCTGCAGGACTATTAGACTAGAATTGTACTCATACTCGCGGAAAAGAGGTCTCTTGCTGCTCAAGTCACAGGAAAGAGATTTCAGCAATTGAAATCTTGAAAGAAAGCTATGCCCATTCAAGGAACCAGAAAGGATACCTTAATACCTGAAAAAATAGTATGTGCACTGAGAGAAATGGAAGTTCTCAAAATAATCAGTAGGCTGATGGGGGAGGAGGAGACTTGTAAGAGAAGCCAAGAGTTGGTGGCAGTGCCACAGGTGGTGAAACATATCCCTGAGATGGTGGTGGCATTTCTTCGCAAGGAGGCGGTGGTGGTGGAGAAAGAGATGGTGGAGGATAAACAGGAGGGGTGGTGGAAACAGGAGGTGGAGGTCTTGAATGCAAGGAGGGGGTGGAATGAATGAAGGAGGTGGTGGAATGGATGGAATGGAATGGAGGAATGGAATGGTGGATAATGGTGGCATGGATGGTGGTGGATGGTGGAGGGAATGGAAACAGGAAGAGGATGGATGGGTGGAGGTGGAGAGGGTGATGGGGGGTGGAGGAGGAGGAGGGATGGAGGCGGTGAGGGTGAGGGAGGAGGGAGGGATGGAGGGTGGAGGAGGGGTGATGGGGAGAAGGAAGGAAGGTGGAGGTGGAGATGGAGGTGGTGGATGGTGGATGGTGGAACACTGGACAGTAACGCATGGTGGATAGTAACTGCATAAGGAATGAGTGCCTGTCAGGAATATGGACACAATGGTGGATGGATGGAAGGCACAGTGGAATATGCAACAGCCTGGATAGCGGAAGGAGAAGATCTAATGAAATGGAAAGGACGAGACACAATGGAGCCCGAGAATTCAACTAGCTTATTGAAGCTCACATCCAAGACAGTCAAATTTTTCAGCTCCCCAATATCAGATGGCAAGCAAGCTGACAAATTATTATTCAACAATATGATCTCATTGAGAGTAGCCGCCATTTTAGTAAGACTAGGAGGCAGGCATCCTTTGAGATTATTGTTGGCAAAAACAATAACAGAAACAGGCGAATTTCCAAGGTTAGGAGGGATATCAAAATGGAACCTGTTGCTATTGACGAAGATGGCATCCAGATCCTTCTCGAACAGCTCCTTCGGCAGGGTCCCTTCAAACTCATTGAACCTTATGTCCAAATACTTCAATTTGGGCATGGAGAGCACCACAGTTGGAAACGGCCCGGCAAACCTGTTATTACTAATGTCAAACTCATACAACAAAGTCATATTCTTGAAGCTCTTCGGCACAATCCCACAGAACCTATTGGTATTGATATGAAACAATGCCAGATCTGTGAGCAGCCCAAGCTCCTCTGGCAGATACCCTGCAATGTCTGCATGGTTCAGATCAATACCTGCCACAACCTGAATGTGAGGATCATCCGGTGCAGCGTAACAAAACACACCAGTGTAGTTATGACACACATCAGCACCAACCCAACTCCCTGTTATGTTCATTGGGTCCGAAAAGATAGCATGCTTCCATGCCTGGAGGGCAATGTAGGCATCCCTCAGCCTTGGATTAGGGAAGCTCAAGCTAGGATCAACAGTCACTTTTTCACCTCTGTCTCCAAACTCATTCTTGTAGTACAACAGCTGCCTGTGAGTGATAATCCTCGCTTCATCATCCGACAACCTCCTCCTAGACTCAACAAAACCAGATTGTGCCGAAACAACAAGACCCAAAAGAATCAAAACAACAAAACTCACTTCCTGCATTGCAGGACGACTGAAACTGCTCCTCATGTTAATCCACATTGGCACATTCTGCAGAGGCAGAGAACCTTGAAAACCAAGTAGGTATCTCAGAAAAGAAGCTCAAAACTCAGGTGGGTCTAAGCAATTGCTTGGGCCCAAAACTTATAGGCAATGAGGGGGAAGCCTTCGAAGGGCCAATGTAAACACACCCTCCTGCGCTTATGGTCTTGGGAACCGATTTCTTCCCTTCAGTTATGCTACAATGCCTTTTATGCCTTCTCTATATGTAATGTAATCTGTGTCACTAGTTGTGAACGGTTACTCATTCTTTGACAAACCCATTCCTTTCCAAGATTGAATTTTTTTCTTTCCACACTGTTGCGTGCGCTATCGTCCCACACACCACATCGGTACAGCTAAAACCCAGCTCAAACCCCACTTTTATCCCCGCACAACTGCCCTCCATTTCCCAAACCGCCTTCTCCGAAACCATTCCCTTTTGGATTCTTCTTAGAAAACGTCTTCGCCTACTCCGCTGCCACCTCTCCTTAACGCGGCTAGCTGGCCCCCCTCCTTCCCCACTATTCCCCACTATTCCCCAAGGACCCGCTCCAAAACCCACCTTCCATCAGACAGCTGTTTTCTCGGAAAACCACTCATAAACCACTACCCCTAACTAGGCTTACTTAATCAACGGCCACTTCTCTAACCGCGGTTATCGCCGTCGGCCGAATGAATAATCCATGCTTCCATCTTATGTCCATGCATATGCATCCATGACCAACATGGTATGCATCGTCTGTGTGGGACCCACCGCTGACGGAACGGCGACGCGGTCCAGCGCCGATTAACGCGCCTGCCTGCTTCCCGTGACTTTTCCGCCGGCCAACACATGGCCAATAATTCCCGGCAAACAAAAAAAAAATTAATATTTTTTTTATTTTTTTTCAAAAGGGTGTGGGAGGGTAAGGCAAAAGGCAACAAGATAAAATTAAAATTAAAAAAATCAATGATGAGGAATACTATGATTTGTTTTTTTGTGTGGTCAATTTGATTGCTAGGAATTTGTAGTCCACAATACATTTCACACAGGAATTGATGCTTATGCATAACTTTGAGGAATATATATAATGAATATGTGTGTGTAGATATATAATGAGTATATGTATAAACAATAATTTGAATGGTATATTTGTTAGTTTGGAAGGATTTGTGTTGGCTCCAATGAGAACCCAAAAAAAATTGTTTGTTTTTAGTGGGTTTTTTTAATAAAGGTATTGAGTGGCCTATTATTGTACATTTGGGAGGATGGAGATAATATCAAATGTTATGGGAAGTAGTTTTTAATTTTTGTAATTAAATACAAGTTGTTTATCAAGAGGTGGTGTTTAATTGAAGGAAAGTCTTATCAATTAAGAAAAGAATAGAGTACAACATAACTAGTAAGATATATATTTTTTTAAATATATTATAAATTTAGTGATGTTTAAATTGGTACAATAATTATTTTAAATTCTATATTTCATAAAATATAATGAATAAGTTATATGTAGGTAATATGAAGTAAAAGCATATAGTAAAGTTTATATTAGATATTCAAAGTATCTATTTTTGCCAAGTAAATCTAAAATTATTGACATTCATTTTCAGTAATATGATCTTCATCTTTAGCGTTGGAAAATTTGGTGAGTTCCATCTTAAAAGCGCAATTAGAAAACTAGTCCTCAAAATCATATGTAGAAGGAATGTCCAACACAACTTTGAAAAAGGCTATAATTCATATGATGTGTCTATAATTGATACAATTTAGAAGGAATAACATCATCCAAGTTTTTCAACTCCTCAAAAAAAAATTATTTTGGGTGATATCATAAGCAATAAAGAAAAACCCAATGAAACAAAGATCAAACCTTTAAACCCTATGTCCCCCCATAGGCCAAAGAGAGTAGCATGCATCTTCCCTTATCTTCACTTATAATACAATGGACCAAAACTCAAAATATCCATGCAAGGAAGCCATGATGCAAAATAAACTTCTTACACTAAACTTTAATGGAAGGTATGTGCAGAAATAAAAGATTTTCTAGTTACAAAAAAAATGCACAAAGAGATTAAAACATAACAAGATGATTTACATGTGGAAAACCCTTTTGGGAGAAAGATCTCACACTCCAAAGCAAATTTAGTTGTATTATTCAATAATTATGAGATTACGATATAAATCTTAGGTTGTATCTTTATAGGAGTATCACCAACAATTAGATTCCAAAATAATTTTAATAGCATAATAGTACCTACAAATCAATTACATAACTCATACTTGGCTTTAATCCAAGCACCCAATATGAAGAAAAATCCAATACAAGAAACTATAAGTGATAAACCACAAACCATAGGTCAAAACCATGACCCAAATATGGCACCCAAATCTATCTGGATCCAAATTCCACACTATCACCTTATTTGTGCATTACTTTCCTAGTTCCATGTTGTCATATGAAAAAGTCAAAAAAAAAAAAAAACTTTCCCATATAGAATATGTATAAATTACACATTGGAGGACACTAATAGTAAATAAAAAATATCAAAACAATGTCAAGAAGAATATAATAGTAATAAGCTAACTTAATGTTATGTAAATCAAATGAAATAATGGCATAATAAAGTAAATAAAGAGAGATGCAAATCTTCGTGTGTTTGAAGAGTTACAAGTACTTGTGTTGGGATAGAGAAAATGGTTATGAAGGCCAAGGAGCCAACCAAAGTGGTTAGACCCCTAATTTGGTACCATAACCTCCATAGGCATTCAATATAATGAGGTAAAATAAGAGGTTGTGTGTGTGCTCAAGCTTATGTGCATCTAAACTTAAGAACATTGATATAAAAAAAATCTATAAGTATTGAAATCCTAGTTCTACAATGATGTATGGAAGAAAAAGGGGGGTAACAAATCCAAAGTGTCAAATAAAATAATGAAGTGCAAAATGATAAAGAAGAGAGGAAGATAAAATACAATAATATTATCCTTAAAATGAGGATAGACCTTCACAACAACAATGAAGGATGCACGCTACATTTATTAGTATCAAGTATGTGTTGGACAAGGGTGATTCCCTCAGTATTGTTAACT
>VDFB02100731.1:0-18407 GCA_007258455.2 Sequoia sempervirens | reverse complement strand
GATTTTGATACTGAGAAATTAAAAACCATCGAGGAAGAGCCATCCCCATCTAAATATGCCTCCCTCGAAAAAGAGTTTAGAGAAATGCAGGGAGAAATCAAAGAGTTACGAGGAGGAACCACAACCAAGAAGTACACTTTGGATGACATATGTCCTTATCCTTTTGATAGAAGTCTCAACATGATTCCATTTCCTAAACACTGTGAAATCCCCAAATTTGATCGTTATAATGGAAAATCAGACCCAGTTGACCATGTTAGAGACTTCCGAAACATGACATTGGAATTTGCCCACGAAGATACATATTTATTGCAATTATTTCCTCGAAGCCTTGGAGTCAACTCTATGGAATGGTTATCTAAGATTACACCTCCTATTCGAACATTTGAGGAACTGATGAATTTGTTCATAACACAATACTCCTACAACGTTCAACACCAGATCACCATGATTGATCTTTGCAAATTTACGCAAAAACCTGGGGAATCTTTCACTACCTTTCTTCAAAGATGGAGGAGAATGTTTGCTAGGTATCCCCGCCATGTCCCTGAAAAGGAGAAAATGATTACTTTCATCAATAGCCTCAACTCAGAAATGAGTTATCGTTTAAATCTACACTGTCCACCTTCCTTTGAGAAATTGATTGAGGATGCCATCACCATCGAAAGTGCTTTGGTCAAAAGAGGGACCATAAAACTTGATAGGGACAACCCTGCCTCATCTAACCATTACAACAATTAGGACAAGTCTAAGTTTTGGACCCGCAACAAGAATGTTGTAAATGATAGTGTTGTAGATGCAAATCATATCACGACTAAGCCATTTGTTTTAAACACTCCTCGTAACAATAATTACAACCATGTCAATTCAGTCGCAAATCAAGGAAACAATCATCCTTCTCCAACGAACTACAATCAAGGGACTGCCAACAACCAAAACCACTGGAACAACAACAACAACAACAACACTTCAGGAAATACCTCAAACACGAACCCCCAACGCTTTCCATTCTTCTCCAATAGAAGAGATTTTACTCCACTAGGACAATCCTTAGAATCGGCTTTCAAAGAGGTCATGGCAAAGAACGTCCTTATGTTACCTCCACAACGCAATTGCGAACCTAAGGTAAAACCTCCATCATGGAATGAAGCCTATTTTTGCGACTACCATAGGTGCAGAGGGCATCATATAAACAACTGTCAAGGTTTGAAACATGCTATTCAAGATCTCATTGACAAGGGCATTATCACAGTAGAAGGACAACAAAAATCCAATGAAGATCACCAAGCATTCTGAAATCCTTTACCAAATTATCAAAAGGGAGAATCTTCCGACAAAACTATGAACCAAATTGATGATAATGTAATCCGTCACCTCTATACGGACGATGAACGAGTCAACGTCATAAAAATCAAAGAGAAAGTAGACAATGGACAAGTGAACGTCACAACAAGAGCACAAGCTAAGGTTGTTTTGAAAGGTACCTCTTCAAAATACAATGAGACCTCTCCTCAACACCAATACAACTTAGTTAACCAACTTCGAAAAACTCCAGCTCAAATCTCCATTTTCGAACTTCTGAAGATTTCCCCCGCACATAGGGAAATTTTAGATAAAACCCTCGTTGAAACGACTGTATCTACGGATTTGGATGTGAATCGATTTCAAACCATGGTAGGACATTTGTCCTCCCACACATGCCTTTCATTCTCAGACAAAGATGATGTTTCCTTAACTCATCCCCACAATTCATCATTATACCTAGAGGTCACGATCCACAAATTCCGTGTCAAACGTGTTCTAATAGATGGAGGGGCTGGTCTAAACATATGCACTTTGAAGGTGATTCAAGCATTAGGATTTGCCAAAGACTCCATTGATCCTAGAAGGAAGATTACCATTAAAGCCTATGATGATGAGGAGAGAACGTCTAAAGGTCTAATCATGCTGCCAATCAGAGTGGGACCTGTTATCAAAAATACCTTTTGCCAAGTTGTAGAGTGAGATCTTGCATACAATATCTTGTTGGGTCGTCCTTGGATCCATGAGATGCAAGCTGTTCCGTCCACTTACCACCAATGTCTTAAGTTTCCGTATGATGGACAGGAAATCACTATACCAGCCGATAACTCAAACACCCAAACTTGTGCCAATGTCAAAACTCATCAAGATACTTTGGTTCCGCATAATCGAGAAGCACTTGCTGATACTTCTTCTCAACATGCTACACACGTCAGTCAGTTAACTAAAAGCTTTGACAAGAAACTACAGTTCAAGGAAAGTGGAGTTGGGGAATATTCCCTTTGTCTTGCTAATGTACCTATGTCTCCTCGATCACATGGAAAACCTTCTATTACACCACAACAGATATCAGCAGCATCAACATCAGCACAGGTACAAACAGAGCCCACTACCAAGTTCAATGGACAATTTATCAAAGAAAAATTTCCCATGGGAGATCCTGAGGATACATCAATTCTAGATTGGCTCTATAAAGATGAAGAGGATGCAATTCTAAACGTCACCTTACCAACAGAAAATATGGGAAAGGATATTCTATCATGCAAAAGATGGGATATGATAATGGTCCTCTTGGAAAGAGAAAAGAAGGCGTAGTTGAGCCTATCCATCTTCCAGGACTTGCGGCATATGATAAAACTGGAATAGGCTATGAAGCTACCCAATCTAAACAATCCCAAGGTAATGTTTTTACACTGCAAGAAGGTTCCGATAAGAGGGAAACATGTTTGGTATCAGTCCTGAATTACATTGAAAATAACTTTGACACAGATTCTGCTGAATATGAATGGGATACCATCCATGATAACAAATTTTGGAGAGACAAAGAGGTAGATGTCATACATAAGTATACGCCCGCCTTAATCAAAGGAGAAGGTTCAGGATCCCAACCACAAGAATCTGAACCACAAAGCAACTATGAGCCTAGTGATACTGAGTCAGATTTTAATGAACAAGATTATCAGGAGAATAGTCCCATCATTGACCTATCTCATACCTCGGATCCTACCGATAACTCTGTCTTGACTCTAACCATCGCCAATTTTACACAACCGGACGACGTCCTACCCTTAATCCATCCTGATCTCATTGACTGGGATCTTACCGAACCTATGGATATACCTATTTTTCCAAACGACGAAGCTATCATACACTTCCTTTCCGCCGATGATGTAAATAATTGTTCCACTAGCGATTTTCGGTATGAAGTCTTTAATCAGGAGAGTGTCAAGTCTCCTAGCTGCAAAAATGAAAATAAAGATAAAGGGTCTAGTGGTGAAAACCATAATCTGGTAGTACTAGATCAAACAAAAGACAAAATAAAGAGCGTATTAGATGGCGAAAACCTTTTCAAGGCACCATCTGATGGGACTCTTGACACTCTCCCAGAGCACTATCATGAGCGATCATCCATCTTGACTGAGCCTACAAAGGAAATCAACATTGCAACTACAGATAATCCAAGGATCCTACAGATAGCTGAATCAATGACACCTAAAGAGATCCCAGAGTTCATGAATTTTCTCAAGGAAAATCAAGTCAATTTTTCATGGTCATATACAGATATGCCCGGCCTTCATCCTGATCTCATTATGCATCATTTATCTATCAAATCAGGAGCCAAACCAGTAAAACAAAAACTCAAAAAGATGAATCCTCATATTGCACTATTGGTTAAAGAAGAACTCAAGAAGCTCCTCGATGCAGGTTTTATAAGATCAATTGACTATGCCGAATGGATTTCCAATATTGTACCAGTAGCAAAACCAGACAAACGTGTAAGAGTATGCACTGATTTCAGAGATCTTAACAAAGCTTGCCCAAAGGATGACTTTCCGCTTCCAAGTATCGACACTATAGTTGATCTAACAGCAGGCCATGCCATGTACTCATTAATGGATGGTTTCTCGGGTTACAACCAAATCAAGATTGCACCAGAAGACCAAGAGAAAACAGCTTTCACTTGTCCGTGGGGAACATATTGTTGGAATGTCATGCCTTTCGGCTTGAAAAATGCTGGAGCTACTTATCAAAGAGCTATGACTACGATCTTTCACGACATGATGCACACATTCATGGAAGATTATGTAGATGACATATTGGCAAAATCACATACCAGAGAAGGACACTTAGACATACTATCTAAAATATTTACCAGATTAGAGAAATTCAAAGTTTGCTTAAACCCTAAGAAATGTGTTTTTGGGGTCACATCTGGAAAACTGTTAGGATATATTGTTTCAGAAAAGGGAATTGAAGTAGATCCTGCTAAAGTTCGCGCAATCATGGAGATGCCTCCCCCAAAGAACATTAGTCAGTTGAGATCCTTACAAGGGCGACTCCAGTCTATCCGCAGATTCATTGCACAATTGGCTGACAAAAGTCTACCATTCACACATCTACTACATAAGAATGTTCCTTTTAGATGGGATGATAAATGTGAAATGGAATTTCAACAAATCAAGCAGTATCTGATGAATCCACCAGTTCTTGTACCACCAAATCCAGACAAACCATTGATTCTGTATATTGCTGCAATCGAGGCATCTTTGGGAGCATTATTAGCACAAGAAGACCATGAAGGGAAAGAACGGGCAATTTATTATATTAGCAGAACATTGATGAGTCATGAGCTTAGTTACACTTTCATTGAGAAGGCTTGTTTGGCAGTCGTCTTCGCTTCCCAGAAATTCTGACACTACATGCTAACTCATACAATTAAGCTTGTTTCCAAAATTGATCCACTCAAGTATCTACTAAGTAAAGCATCACTAACAGGAAGGTTAGCAAAATGGATCATGATTTTGAGTGAGTTCGACATTCATTATGTTGATCGCAAAGCAATCAAAGGACAAGTTATCGTGGATCAACTAGCAGACGCTCCTCTCCAAACAGAGCACCCTTTACACATTGAATTTCCAGATGCTGATGTCTTCACAGCAGACTTTAAGCAGCCATGGTCCTTATACTTTGATGGTTCTTTTACTCAACATGGCTCGGGGGCGGGCATTCTCTTCATCACCCCTCAAGGGCAAACCATTCCTCGGTCCTATAGGTTAATGTTCCCATGCACCAATAACATAGCCGAATATGAAGCACTAATCACTGGACTGAAAATAGCATTGGAATGGAGGATTACCGAGCTACAAGTTTATGGTGACTCACAACTAGTCATTAATCAAATCAATAATGACTATCAGACTAAAGATGACAAGTTATTACCATACAAGAAGATGATTGATGACTTCAAGAAGTATTTTGTGGACATTCAGTTCACACAAATTCTGAGGATTGACAACAAAGCAGCTGACGCTATGGCTACGATCGCCTCATTGATACAACTCCCAGACAAACGGACTCGCTATGAATTTCTGGTGGAACAATTATTTACACCTGCCTATGACACACCTGAAAGCCAAATTATCTGTCACCTAGTAGGATCTGATTCACCCTGGTATGGCAAGATTTATGCATACCTAAAAGATGATATATTACCACCTGACCTGTCCCGCAACCAAAAATGTAACTTTATCGACAATCCTCTCGATATACCCTTATCCCTGATACCCTTTATCGCCATGGTCTTGATGGTACTTTACTTCGATGTCTTGAACGTGACGAATCCGACAAAGCTTTATAAGAAGTTCATGGGGGCATTTGTGGTACTCATTCGAGTGGACTAACCTTATCCAAAAAATTGATTAGAATGGGTTACTACTGGCCTACAATGGAAAGGGAATCATTTACCTTTGCTAAAACATGCTCAAAATGTCAGATTCATGGGAATCTTATTCATGCTCTGGCACAAGAACTTCACTCGTTTACACCCACCTGGCCATTCTCTCAATGGGGGTTAGATCTAGTGGGTAAAATTCATCCTTCTTCTTCAAATGGGCATAAGTTCATCATCACAGCAATAGAATATTTCACTAAGTGGATTGAGGCAGTACCTCTCTCTAAAGTCACTGGAAAATAGATCTCATCCTTCATTCTCAACTACATTATTTGTCGATATGGTATTCCTAATGCCATTATTACAGATAATGGTCGACCATTCAAAAATCAGGATGTTGATGAACTTTGTGAAAGATTCCATATTCAGCACAGATATTCCACGCCTTACTATCCTCAAGGGAATGGCCAAGCAGAGGCCTCAAACAAAACCATACTAAAGATTTTGAAGAAGATTGTCAATGACTCAGGGAAGGATTGGCATGTTCAACTCAATCCCGCCTTGTGGGCTTACAGAACTAGTGTCTGAACGCCAACAGGAGCAACACCTTTTGCCCTCGTCTATGGAGCAGAAGCCATACTGCCTTTAGAGGTAGAAATACCTTCATTAAGAGTATCACTGAACAGTCTCATAACAGATGAGGACTACAGAGTTTCCCGACTCCAAGAGTTAGAACTTTTAGATGAAAAGAGACAAAGAGCAGCAGACCATTTAAAAGCATATCAACAGATGATGTCTCGCAGCTATAATCATAAAGTCAAGCCACATACATTTCAGGTGGGTGATCTAGTTCTGAAAGAGAACCCGCGTAATCAACAAGACAGAGAAAAGAAAGGAAAGTTTGAACCAAATTGATTAGGCCCTTATGTGGTTATTGCAGTCTACGGATCAGGAGCATACAAGTTATCAACGCCAGAAGGAGACCTATTGGATGAACCCATCAATAGTATACATCTTAAGAAGTATTATGTTTAAGTCAGAAAAAGTCCTGAAGAAATACAAAAATAGCAGAAAAAGTCCTGAAGAAATACAAATACAGCAGAAAAAGTCCTGAAGAAATACAAAAACAGCAGAAAAAGTCCTGAAGAAATACAAAAACAGCAGAAAAAGTCTTAAAGAAATACAAAAACAGCAGAAAAAGTCCTGAAGAAATACAAAAACATCAGAAAAAGTCTTGAAGAAATACAAAAACAGCAGAAAAAGTCCTGAAGAAATACAAAAACAACAGAAAAAGTCCTGAAGAAATATAAAAACAGCAGAAAAAGTCCTGAAGAAATACAAAAATAGTAGAAAAAGTCCTGAAGAAATACAAAAACAGCAGAAAAAGTCTTAAAGAAATACAAAAATAGTGGAAAAAGTCCTGAAGAAATCCATACAAAAAAATCAAAACATTTCAAAAATACAAAAAAATCAAAAGAGAATGTCATAGGGTGAAAACCTGGCAAATAGGCAGTCTATTGACAACAAAATACAAAAAAATCAAAAGAGAATGTCATAGGGTGAAAACCTGGCAAACAGGCAGTCTATTGACAGAAAAATCCAAAAAAAATCAAAAGGCAATCAAACAATGCAATAAATACAGATAGTGAAAATCTGGCAAACAGACGCTATCTGTACCTCTCCATCTATTAGTTCCTGCTTTGCACTCTATCTTTTCAAAAGCTTTCCTTTTTCCACATCTTGAGGTCATTAATCGCACCATCCTGCCACCATTTGCCTAGAGAGCTAAAACGTCTTACCATGGCTTAATCGTTTGTACATATTCCTTTCCGCAAGTTGTGTCAATCAACAAGGCAAAACTCAACTGGGGGCACTTAACTTTAGGAGCATACCAAAACAGCTAGACCATGACATAGCCATACGAGCATACCAACAAACAACAACCTCCTTTGTCAATGTTATCCACTCATGACACACTTTTCAGCAAGATATCATATCATTTGTCTATTGGATGATCCAAATATCTGAATAATGTATGCATTAACAGTATTGCATGTTTGATTAAAAGTTGTTTGATTTTCGATATCATTACTCGGGAGCATACTCAATGATGTACTGCACTAGAGTAGCAAGGAACGAGAATGATTTTTCTTTGTCTGCTGTCTTGAGGTTAACAGCCCAATCTGATGCAAATATGTCAAAGGACATGACGCTCAAAGCAAATATCATCGATGACAGTTCCACATTTGCATCAGAACGGTGGTTAATCTTTGTCTGTTTATGCAAGAAATGCTCAGGTCATCTCGGTTCAATTATACCTCGATGCTTGTGTTCGCTTGCTATATCAAAATTCATGAAAGTTGTACTCTGGTCATCATTGGTGCGAAATTCCCCTCTGATGCTTGTACATACTCCCAACATTTTAAATGTTCTATGATGATTCAAGAAGGCTTATAACAGGCTCAACAAACTGGTTAGTTTCATATAGTTGCATGTTCATTAGCTCATTGTATATATCTGCATATTGGATTCATATTCATATTTTGAAGGGCTGAATGAAGGTATTCAAACGGTTGTTATTAAGTTTTGACCTTTTCGTGGAGGACATTTGGACATTTAAATTCATTGCATTCATTCATTTCATATCATTTAATTCATTCCTTTATCATTTTTTTTCATTAACATTTCATTACCATTTATCATTTATCATTTCATTTTTCATTATCATTTATCATTCATTATTACCATCATTTCATTATCATCTCATTTTTCCTTACCATTTATCATTCATTCTTCATTTCATTATTCGTTTACTAGTTATCGTTTTTCATTTCATTTTTTATCATCATTCATTTCTCATTTTATCACCTACCATTGCATTACCATTCACATTTATCATTTTATTATCATGTTATCATATTACAATTCATACCACATTCATTTTTTACCATATCACGATGCATTTCATACATGAAAAATTCAAAAAGAAATTAACATCTCACATATATCCATACATCATCACAAAATCATTGCATACACATCATAATCACTGGATCATCCTGCATTATATGGATTAGTCCGCACATGTAATAAAAGCATATCAAAATCCATCTCATAACATACATGCATTAACATCATATCCATATCATATCATAAACGCATGAACATAAACATCATCAGAAATACCGCCACTGCATATCATCGCTCATCAAAATGATACAAATGTCCAAATGTCCAATGAAACTAATAAAAAGTTCGAACATAAATACATCATACATGATCAAAACTCAGTATACATAAAGAATCAAGCCCCAAGATGGCTAACTGGTCGATGCCCCTGACGGAGCTGGTCCAGAAGGAGGTGGCCTGCCACTGGTCCCTGCATCAGGATCCCGTCGAGGCCCGGTAACCTCTCTGCCGTGTGTCGATGTCCGGGATCAGGTCCTCGTCTGACTGTGTGATCTAGGATATGGCTCTCGCTGCTCAGGAGGGCATAGCTCCTCGTAACGAACTCTGTAGTACTCTGCCTCTCTGGCTGCCTCGAATCCCTCTGTAATGGCCTCTCGTAGGGATGTACTCTCTACGGTACCCATCAACCTCTATGCTACACCCTCAGCCTCATGTGCCCGCCGTCTAAAGGCATCCCTCTGCGATAATCAGGGCACTCGAGATCTAGGCGTATCCGAACTCAGACTGCTTGTGCTCGCGACTCGGTGTTCGAGTTCGCCTATGCAGCTTTTATGTTCAGAATCGCAGACGACATGTTTCGCGGTCTGCACTGAATCGGATTGCTGTGCTCATGGGTTCTAGTGTGTCTCACCGGTGACCACCCTCGCATGCATCTATGTCTGTGTTCGCTTGGATCGTGAGGGATGTCACCTCTAACGCACCGTCACAGGTTTTGCACCGGATCTGGGATCCGCCGAGGGAATTCAGGATCCTGCCAAGACTATCTTAGTCTCTCAGCCGCCTCTCGCCCATCCCCGCCATCTCCATCATCTCCGTCCTCTGCGCTGCTCTCCTCCTCCTCGGCTCCACTCTCCTCGCTCTCCTCTCCCTCCTCTCCACCCATAGCCTCCTCCCCTCCACCCATAGCTTGCTCTCCACCTGCCACACCTCCCGGTATCCCTGCTCCCGCCGGTAATCGGGATGGCCCGTGGCTCTATCTCTGCACCGTGAACTGTGGGAAATTATTGAGGCGGAAAGTATTGGGCGGTCATCTCGCTTCATCCCCGTGACTAATACATCTGTCCTGTCTCACTTCATACCTCGCTTCAGAGCGATGTACTTCCGAGTAGGTTGCCCGGTAGGGAATTGCATGGCTCTATCCCACATCCTCTCAGCCATAATGAGTAACGCCTCGGGGTATCCCCCAAAACCAAGCTGTTCAACACCCGAAGTTCGAGAAACCTCTCAATGATAGTATGCCCGCCTCTATCAGTATCATGGGTTCACACAAACGATATCTCTAACTGATCCGCCGCCTATGCCTTCAGCCTGTAGGGCTCCATATCGACGCAAGATCCATACCATTCATAGGCACCGCTGGCCGCATTTACCTTTGCTTCCAGTCACTGGAATCCCACCAAATAATGATATACATATGGCCTCCCCGGCCGGTCTCCGGGCCTCAGGTTACGCTAGTCTGCGATAGCAATGTGCTCCCATGCCCAGATCTGCAATAATGTAACTCCACTCGCTAGGCTGGTGGATCCTCTGTATACAATCCGATGAAGGTCATGATACATATCTGCCAAGACGCAGCTCCCCCAGGAAAATCTCTGCGGCTGAGTGATCATCCACTCTAGCATCCTCCCCCACCCCACGACAAATCCCTTGGACCGATGGTCCGGTCCAAGGAAACCTCCAACAAATGCTGCCAATACCGCTACTAGAGCTGGATACCTGCTGAAGTCATCCCAGTCTATCCAGTACCCATAGATACCGGGATCGCCACATATCCGCTGTAATGCCTCTGTCCCACCGATCTCCTTGTGGTCATAAACCACAAGGGCTCCAACCACCGGAATCCCCAAAATCCGATATACGTCCTCCGGTGTCACACTCATCTCACCCGTCGGCAGGTGGAAAGTGTTATGCTCGGAGTGCCATCTCTCGGTCAAGGCCGTCAACAGCCCCCTGTTGGCCCGAATGCCTCGCGGCATGGTCAACAGTGGCCCCAATCCATAATCTACAATCACCTGTAACTCGGCCGGTGTCAACTCTCCTATCCGCTCCCAGCACAAGGGGAACTGCTCTCTGACCTGGAGGCTTTTGAAAACCTCCTATTTTGTCCAAACATATCACAACACCCAACATAACATATCAATAATCTATATCAAGTGCTACATCAATCTATCAGCATGTCTAATCAATCTACGCTATCATCATTTACTATTTGTTTTTCTTTTCAGGAAAGCAAATTTATCAACACATATCCTTTTTTGTTTGTATTTCAATCATGAATGCAAATTTCAATCTCTCATCTACTCTTTGTTTTTCAATCGCGAGAAGCAAAGTTATCAAATTTCAAATCAATCATTCTCTATTCTACTATTTGTTTTCTATCGCAGAGAACAAATTTCTCACAACGTTTACTCTTTGTTTTTCAATCACGAGAAGCAAAGTTATCAAATTTCAAATCAATCAATCTCTCATCTACTCTTTGTTTTTCAATCGCGAGAAGCAAAGTTATCAAATTTCAAATCAATCATTCTCTATTCTACTATTTGTTTTCTATCGCAGAGAACAAATTTATCACAACGTATACTCTTTGTTTTTCAATCACGAGAAGCAAAGTTATCAAATTTCAAATCAATCATTCTCTATTCTACTATTTGTTTTCTATCGCAGAGAACAAATTTATCACAACGTTTACTCTTTGTTTTTCAATCACGAGAAGCAAAGTTATCAAATTTCAAATCAATCAATCTATCATGTACTCTTTGTTTTTCAATCGCGGAAAGCAAAGTTATCAGTTCTCTATTCAATTTTCTATCCTATCAACATGATGATCTGATAATTTATCTACCTATTGACTAAAGAAGCAATTTTCATCATCATTTTTTTCATCACACCAGCATTTTGCATTTTTTCCTAAAAGCGCAATTCTGTCGCTCCTATGCGCCAAAACCCCATATGCGCTAAAATTTTTCTCCTATGCGCTAGAATGTTTCCCAAATGCGCTAAAACCCTAAATGCGCAACTCTGTTACCCTAATGCGCTATTCTATCTATCAAATGTGCAACTCTAACATTTTGGACGAAACCCTAAATGCGCAATTATGTGCCCTAGATGCGCTAAATCTCTGACCTAGCCGATTTCACCCTAAATGCGCAACTCTATCTGTCAAATGCGCTAACATATCAATTTTTGTCCTATTCCTAGATGCGCTACGGAATTTCCTAGATGCGCTAAAAGAATTATCGAATGCGCTAAAACTACACCTAGATGCGCTAAAACGTTCCAAAAAATTGCAAACCGAATTTAAATCAATTCAAAATCGATCAAAAATGCAAAATTTGACAACTTAGAGGTTTCGAATCACTCACCGGTGGTCCATACGCTAGAGGTCTTTGATATCGTCGCGCTCGCTCGAACCTATGTCTGTGCACGGGGATCACCATTTCGCCAAGTCACTCTCAGAGCTCCAAATTCACTGTAGCAGCAGGGTGAAAATGACACCTCATTTTACCCATTTTACCTTATAAGGGTCTTTTCAGGATGGGCAATAGTGGCATTTCCCATTTTTTTTATCCTCTTTTACTGGGGCATCAACCATATTATCTATCAGGAGCTAAATCACTGTTCCTCAATCCTTATCAATTTCTTATTCCGTGATTTATCTCCCGAGGGGGCATCATCAATATCGAAAATCAGAAACATATCAGGGGCAAAATTTTTATTTTTCTTTGAAGCAATGCGTTTCACACATCACTTCAAAGAGGGGCAAAATGTATACGCATAAAAATGGTCATGTCTATAATCCTGGCAATTAATTAAATATTTATTATTTAATTATTTCTTCTAAAGTCCTCTACATATGATTGAATTTAATTAATTTAATTATATTGTTCATTCATCTTATTCTTCTTCCATAGTTAAATAAATTTATTTTATTTAATTATTTTCATTATTTTGTTTCACTATTTAAATAAATACATTCTATTTTATTTAAATTAATTATCATCAAGTTTGAACTTAATTAAATCTTGATTTAATTGCTTAAATATTTCCCTTTCTTCTATTTTTAATTCTTTTCTAATTAATTAAATATTTCATTTAATTAATTTATAAAGTGATTAATTAAATAAATCTTATTTAATTAAAAATATCTTATGCTTTCTTTCTAAATTCAAAATTAGGTATTTTAACCTAATTGTGCAATCTTCTCATATCATAATTAAATATTTTATTTAATTATGAGATATTCTGCTTTTTTCAATAAAACTGATTAAAGCTCTTTTCTTATCACAAACTTTCTTCTGCTTTTAAAAAGCTTAATTAAATATTTTATTTAATTAAGAAAAGCTGAATGTCCTCCACAAATAAATAATTGATTTTTTTAATTAATTATTTATCAGCTTTAAATCTTTCTTTAATTCTTTTAAAGAAAAATGATTTCTTATCTTCTCTTCTTTTTCCTCTTTCATAATAAAATAGAAAAATCTGTTTTTAGGGTTCTTCTATCTTCTCCTTCAGTTTATTCCATCTTCAGCCATTCAATCTGCCAGGAATTATCACAACCGTCAATCGAGACAGCCAATCAGAATCATTCAGAAAGCCCTATAAATACCTGTGTGAATCCAAACATTGGTAATAGGCAATTAAGTAGAATTTATGCATTTAATTCATTTAGTATTCATTTATTATAGCATCTTGTCTATTTCAAGTTTCTTAGCTAAAATCAATATCATAGCTTAATCATGCATTCATATCATAGCAAAATCTCGTTCTTTAGGAAGACAGTTTGTTGAACCTAGCCTACAATCTAAGAACACAAGGCTGGAATCTACAAAAACACTAAAGATAGAGGACAATAGGACGACAATGGAAGTAGAATAGAGTTTGCACTTCTTTACTCCTTTTATATTCTGTTTTTGTTATAATGTTCTATTGGTGTGTTTGAACTTGTTCTAATTCATTTATGCACTTAATTTTCACACACACAGTGACAAGATTTGACCCTCCTAAAACCATCATTTCCAACAAAACCAAGGCTTTCCTAGGCTCTAAGGTATGTCAATTCACACTAAAAAATGAAATATTCTTAAAAGCATTATCAAATTACTATCTATAGGGTAATGGCCTGGCAGATTCAACTAATAAAAATTTAGTCTCACTCCTCAAAAGAATTGGTTTAGAGGACCATCAGGAATGGCACAAAAATCTTCGAGTGACACTTTAAGTAGATTGCATAACTCCTAAGCAAGTACTTAAGGCCTCATCGTATGAGTTAGTATATGGAAAAGAGGTGCTATTGCCTATCTCTGTGGAGATTCTAGCACTACAATTTCTCAAATCTCTCAAGATAGAGAAAAACAACACAATGGAGTTTTGGCTAGCTGAGTTGTTAGAAGTACTTGAGAAAAGAGAAAAGACCCTAATTTCTATGACCAACTTCCAATAGGTGGTTAAGAGATGGTTTGATAATAATTTTTTAGACCAAGGTCTGAAGTGTGGCAATCTAGTGCTAAAGATTAATGAAAGGGCAGCAAAGCCTGACCAACACGATAAGTTTGATAGCCTCTAGGAAGACCCTTTCAGAATAATTCAATGTAAAGAACACAATGAATTTGAATTAGAAACCATGGAACATGAACCATTTGGGATTTTGGTCAATGGGATTCATTTAAAATTATTCAATTAACTTAAGCTTGTTCTACCAATGTAAATATGCGAATAGTGTTTTTCCTCTTTCCTTTGTGTTTTTGTCGGTCGGTCTTTCATAATTAATTCTTCAAGTGAAATTAAGCAGAATTAAATGTAGCCAATTATTGAAAAGTGTAGAGAAAGGATAAAAGAACCCATGAAGCAACAAAAAATAATACCCATATGATGAATTGAAGTGAGCACACATATGCAGGAAAAACAAACCCACATCTCAGAGCAAGCCAAGGAGACAAATTTTTTTAAACATAAGTCATATCTTCATTATATTTATATACTTTGCTCAATAAAATATCAAAATGGCTTAGAGGCCACACTTTTTAAGTATATACCTATATATATTTATGTATCTTCTTCATCCAGCTACTATAAGGCATTTTCAAGGCATATATACAAACAATAGACTAACAAGCTTTAGTTTTTGAAACATAAAAGAATCTTCAATCATGAATGTGAGTGGCAGTAATGCCAATATCAATGGCAGTACCCAAAATATCTTCATCAGTAGTAGCAGCTTCCACAAGAGCAATGGCAAGTGGTGGAGGGAACACCAGGTTCCTAGAGTTAGTATAGCAATCAATGTCATAAAATGGCACCATGTTGTATAGGCAGAAGAGGAAGTAAAAAACACAGGTAATCCTCTAGCAATGTTCTTCTTGCAACTAGAGCTAGAAACTGCTTAGGAACGGTAACCACGACATGACTGTATCTTCTTCAATGAACTTACAGAGGTCGCTTGTTATTGGAATATCTCCACTGAATGCAACATTCTCCACCACCTCTTTGAGGCCATTTAGGTATTTCTTTGGAAAGATCTCTTTTACCAGGAAAAGAATGAGTGGCTTGGGAATCTAGATTTCGAGCATTGATAGAACAAAGTGAGAGCACACATCAGTGTTAACTTTGTATTTATCTTCACATTCAAGGAAGTCACGTCCCAAAACCCATTTTATGGCTATGATGGCCAAGGAATGCTTATTTTTGGTCATCCTCTTAAGGTGCCTAGTCGAAATATCACCCAGAAAAGTTGTTTGGGACTTATGAGAGACCAAACTAATTAGGGTATTCATGGTAACAAGCTTTATACGACTATCAAACAAAATCCCTATGCAACTACTATGCAAACTACAAACACCAAAAGATAAGTCGATCACCTATTACCAATTCTACTAAAAGTTGCGTAGTGTGATTTCACTATTGCCTAAAGTGCCTATTTATAGAAATGGCTAGGATAAGCGTGGTAATTTGCATACCATAAGCATGAGGTTAATTGAGTACCACCTCAAAATTTGCACCAAGGCTAGCTCAAAATGCTCACCCAGTTGTATATGTAGGTGCAATTTTCTACATGCAAGATTAATGGAATTTAATTAATTAGAATAAGTTGGTGGCAGTCTCTGGCAATAGTTCATATGGTTGAATGCTGAGGTGCCCTTTTGTAGGCGCTTCTCAAATTTCAAAAGGGGACGCAAATCTTTTCAAGTACTTATTACATATTTTGGCTTAATCATTTTGTTTGGTATATTAATTTCCATGACATATGATGCCTATGTTGCCTTAAAATTGTTGGCTCAAGTTCCAAGAAAAAGCACACTGGAGTACATCATTGCAAAGGGTCATTATAAATTCTTGTCATTTCAAAATGGAAAGTAATTCGCTTTGTATGAGAAAATAACTGGCACTACATGTCAAATTTAATGCAAGTAGGTGAGTGTTGTTGGCCACCCATAAAAGGAAATAGCTAAGTATCACATGCAAAAGGTTTTTGTATTATGAATTCTTTTCAGAAAATGTTGCCCAGACAAAAGAAATTTGAAGTGCAACCAGAGCCAAGGTAAACTACAGAAAGTTTTAGTTAAGTAAAATCTCTAGCAAAACAAGAAATGGTAGAAAGTTCTCAAATAGAAGAATGAGTAGAGGTACAAAGAGAAGAAACATAGAGCTTGTTTAAAGATATGCATAAAGATTTAGCTATTTATGTCTTTGAAGACATTTCTTACACTTCACCTGGTATACTAGAGAACCCAGAATGGGATAATACGTGGGTTTTGAAGAAGCCTAAAAAGTATAGGGATCAAAGCCAAATCAAGGAGGATTGGGATAATATTCATGATCCCATCCTTGCAAAAAAACCCAAGAATTTGAGGAAGGCTACCTATGAAAGAATGAAGGTATCCACTAGCCTGAATTTAATGTCACAGAAGCTATTTTGAATATGGTATGCATCCCTAACCTTGACTCCAGACGGGAAGAGGTAAAGTCATTCAAAATAGCAAAGGGAGAGGAAACATGGAGAGGCATGAAAAAGGCTCTAGAATTTTAACACAAAGAAACCAAAAGGCCTAATGCAGATCCATAAAAGCCACCAAATATTCCAAAACCACTAATTTCCTTCCTCATGGACATGCGGGATGCATTCTCAATGTTGGAATTTGTTTACAGCCTAGACACCAACAAGGATGTGCACAAATTTTAGCTAGGTTTAGGGTTTTAGTTCTGCAAGTAGCATACTTTTTTTTGGTATGACTTTGTAGAATACCTTGTTGATGAGATGTTGGGGAAAATTAGGGATTGCCCAATGTAATGGAATTTTAGGTTTCCTTCCTTCCCTGCTCACATGTTCTTGCACCAAAACCCTAATTTCTTTAAGAAATATATGAGGTTGTCTATTTTTGATAAGTTGGGAAAAAGAAAGCTAATTTTTGTAGACTCCTCTCCTCTTCGTTACCTATGACTATTATGCATTTTTGGATTATTTCTTGACTTTGATTTTGAAATATTTGAAGGGGGATGATGGTTTCAACTAGCTCACCAAGGAGCAGACTACATATATGCAAAACTTCACCCCAAAATGTGACTAGTTTCTCAGAGTGGATTTCACATTCATCTGGCTACACTGTTTCACCATAGAACCATTTTTCCTTCCAAGCTATGTCATGAATCAGCTGCTATCCCTCAAAATGTTCCAACAAGTATCCCTTATTGACTACAAATTTTGTGGAGGGAAGGCCAAAAAGAGGGGATTCTTTGGCTGCCCGCAAACCTTCAAAATGGTGGTAATGAACAAGAAACAAATGCATGACTTGTTGGAAGATTAGCTAGCTCATCTCGGCTTGGTGATTATTTGTGATAACTTGGATTACAACCCTGAGAATGACATACCAAATGAATTTTTCAAGGTAACACACCACCCTTGGCCTTATTGGGAAAATAGGAGGAACCCACTGAAAGATTTGGATGATCTACTGGTTGATTTGATCCACATTCCTATAGTAGATAAAAGGACACAATGGCATAAGTTCTACTTCCCTATGGCAATGTATGATGAGAAGAAAAAAAGGGGAGCCACCCTATTCAAGAAGTTGTGACAAAAAGAAGAATGGAGCATGGAAAGAATCAGAGCTTTTTGGGTATACCACCAAGAGACTAGCGAACCTAAGGCTGATTATGGAAGCATGGCATTGGATGACCAATTTGATGAGCTCTAGGATGATGAACATCTAGATTTCAACTCAAGTGCGAACAAGGGTAGTGACTATGGTGAAAAGCTTGAAGAGCAAGATTATGAAGTATCATCGGCCTCTGCTAAGCAAAAGAGAAAGGAAATGGACCAGCCTATTAAGTTTATTTCAAATGTGTAGTTGAATCTATCAAGAGCTTCATGAACTCTCACTTGGGGTCTGTCACAAGGACAAGAGTGACCCAACAACAGTTGGAAATTTAAGCGGTGAAGGACACTCCACCTTCCAAATGATAGTGCACAGAAGCAATTGTTGGGGAAGGTTCACAAGCACCCATAGCAAGCCAAGAGGCCATGGTGAGCTAG